>PVKH010023026.1:0-13967 GCA_004027955.1 Chaetophractus vellerosus
AGAAGAAGAAGAAGAAGAAGAAGAAGAAGAAGAAGAAGAAGAAGAAGAAGAAGAAGAAAAAGAAAGAAAGAAAAATAAATAATATTATTTACTAAATAAAGTGAAAAGAAAGAGGAGGCTCATGAATACAAAAAGCAGAGATTTAAGTATAGACTATGGACCTTTTCAAATTGGAATACTGAGGTTTACCCAGACATCTTCTCTTCCAAGCTCTGCTAATGTTACTCTTCGCCTGTTAAATCTTATTCATTCCATAGAGATCTGTCTCTCCTCTTACTCCAATCCTTAACATTGTCTATACAGCTCACTTATCAAATTTCTAATAACCTAACTTTTCAGGTTTCTGGTTAATAAGTGTATTCATTTCCTACCTGCCATTAGATTGTGTCACCTTGAAAATAAACATTATGATGTAAGTGTATTAATTTCCACCACATGGATTTTCTCAGTGGCTTACCCATAAAACATGCTCAGTATATATTTGTCTGATTATTAGACTGATTTAGGACTTAACTATTATATATTAATATTTTATTTAATTCAGTATTGTTATTATACCTTAGTTAACCTTTTGGTGTTTTTGCGTGTTTATTTCCTGCTTCTACATGGTCCCAACTGAAATTTTTATTCTTGCATAAAAGAGTCTTCAAATGACATTACAAATGAGAAATATGTAAAAGGTAGACAGGGGTTATCAGTAACAACCCAAAGCTGTAGTTAATATATATAACTTAGGACATTTTGGTGAAGCTCTATTGTGTGATGTCTGCCTTTCTGGACAAGAGTAGTGTGGGAAGATTCTTTCTTGAGGGGAATATCTTGTTTCATACATTCTTCATCTGAGAAGTAAAGTTGAAAATATTTCCATGGCGATGGTTTTCATTATGTACACAGCCATGAACTGTGGTCGTTTTCAGACAAGCTGAGTTTTTGTTTTGTTTTTAGTCTCCTCTTGTCCACTATGGGTAAGCAACTTGTCCTAAGAACTGAATCTTGCAGGATACATGTGCCTTTCAAATATGACTTGAGACCTGCCCTACCACAGTTAATACACAACCCACCTGCAGTCTATGGGCTTTAATAAATCCATGGCGCCTAGTGGCTTAGAGCTCAGATGACTGGGTCTGTCATCCCTAACGAAGTCCAGCTTAGAGAGCAGTTATATTCTTTTTTTTTTTTTTTAAAGATTTATTTATTTTATTACATATCTCCCCTTCCCCCTGCTGCAGCGACGTGCCGAGTGGTCACTGCGCAGGCGCGGCTTTCCTCGCTTGTGGGCGGTCTCTGCATCCGTTCACGGCCAGCGCTTGATTCAGTTCGCGGGTGGCTGGCTGCGCTCCATCCGCGGGCGACCTGCCATGCCCGTGGCGGCTCTTGCCCTGTCCGTGGCAGCTTCTTGCCCTGCCCACGGCGGCTCCAGCCCGCCCATGGCGGCTTGCCATTCTCAAGGTGGTCTGCCTGCTAGGAGAGGTCCCCGGGAATCGAACCCGGGGCCTCCCATGTGGTATGCCCGCACCCTATCCACTGGGCTATCGAGCCGGCCCCGCAGTAATATTCTTAAGAAATAGTAGTATTTAATTTCAAGTTATGACCACATTGGTCTTTGTATGCCTTTTGGTAAACAAAAGTCAGTAGGTAGGACTTGACTTAGCTTCTCTTCTGTATTAAGAATGGTGATAGGTGCTTTGGAGCTGTGAAAAAGAGTAGGACATGACAACAGGGAAGAAGCAAGGGTGCCCAGTGGAAGAATAGGGAATTACAGGGTTTAGCCAAAAGAATGTTGAACGAGTGATCAGAAGGTGGATGCTCTAGATTTAGATTGTCCACTTCTTTGAAAAATCACCTATCTGATGTTATAGCTCCACCTGTTAAAATAAGTATAATCTAAAAGAGATTATGTTTATCAAGATTACTGGCAGCATAAACTAAGATAATCCTTGTAAAATATGAAAGAGGTTCAGCAAACTCTATTATTGTGATGATGACTATTACTGTTTGGCTGGTTTTTTAAAATCTTTTTTTTTTTTAAGATTTATTTATTTATTTATTTCTCCCCTCCCCGCTCATTGTTTTGTGCTCGCTGTCTGCTCTCTGTGTCCATTTGCTGTGTGTTCTTCTGTGTCTGCTTGTCTTCTCTTTAGGCGGCACAGGGAACGGATCCTGGGACCTGCCGGAGTGGAGGGAGGTGCTCCATCTCTTGCGCCACTTCAGCTCCCTGGTTTGCTGCGTCTCTTATTGTCTCTCTTCTGTGTCATCTTTTTTTGTGTCATCTTGCTGTGCCAGCTCTCTGTGCAGGCCAGCTCACTTTTCACCAGGAGGCCCTGGGAATCGAATCCTGGACCCCCTATATAGTAGACAGGAGTCCAATCGCTTGAGCCTCATCCGCTTCCCTTTCAAAAATAATTTTTAACCAGAATTAAGGATGGAGCCTGTTTGCCAAGTGTCAGGCAAGTAGTAGATGCTGAGTGAAGGAAAGTTGAATAATTTACTGAATAAATAAAAATACATGCATATACTTACCCACAAAGGTACTAAATGCAGATGATGATTGAGAGACATTATGGATAGTCCCAAAAGTCAGAAGTGTCTTTGCTTTTACATTAAAATAAAAAATCTCTAGCCTTCAAAGAAGTCCAGCTGGCCCTTCTCTCAAGGACTTTATTCATATATCAAATGACCATTGCAGATTACCATGTTTATAATCTAATTAATAATTTCAGTTTTTACAAAGTTTTAGATGTGACAAAAGAGCCCATTTTAATTCTTAAAGAGTTACAAGTATTTGATCAGGTTTCTACTTTTATTTCAGTGCCAGCCATTTGAGCACACAAAGCTGTCTATCTTTCTAGGGACATGGAAAGAACTCATTGTTCATTGTAAGCAGACATCAGCTACGGGAATATGCATATATCAGCATATTTAGTGGCAGGCATAGTCATTGCAATTTGACATCTCAGTCAAGTTTGTCTTGAAGTCAGGCAAAAATAGAAGTACAGCAACCCCTCCTCCTTACATTTCAAAGGAAAAGTGGTCCCACGTTTCCAAAGCTTACCTTATACAGGTGAAGAAACTCTCAAGCAGGAGCAAACCAAGACCATTTCTGTGCATTTTTTAAACAAATTGTTCTCAAGCATTCTGAATATTTAGACAACACTTACTGATTAATAAATTAATGAATTGCTCACTTATTTAGCCTATTAAAATTTCAATCTAACGTCTGGCTGGGTACCTGGTCGTAGAATTAGTTTCTATTTAAATGTTTTACATTTGTGAAAGTAAGGGTAGAGCAGTTTATTTTTCCATATATTTGTATGCACTTTTTCTGAGGTCGTTGTGAAATGCGCCTATACTAATTTCCTTTACTTTTTATTATTTTTCACTAATTTCCTTTAAAGATAATTGTTGAGAGTAGAATTAGGCTGTTATGGAGATAAATTTTGGAGGAGACAGAGGACAATTGGTGAGCCTGAGTCGTCTTTAGAGCATGTGAAATCATATTTTCTTTATTATTGTGTCAATATGATCTAGCTCATTGCCTGGCACATTATATATATATATATATATAAAATGTTTGATTAAATTCACATCAAGTTTAATATTTGGGGCACTGTAGCTGACCTACATGATATTTCCATATTTAAACTGTATTCTAAAGAAACTTTTAGAATGTATATATTCATTAATCCTTATTTTATTATCTGCTGTAATTAAATAGTTAGAGCTGTGCCTGGTACATAGTAGAGCTCAGATATATGAGCTGAATATTTGCTAATTTTTGTCCATCCATATATATTATTATATAAGGGAACACTCAAAAGGAATTTTTCAACAAGTCTGTTTCAAATAAAGTTTCCATACATAGAGAGAAAATGAGAGAAAGAGAAAGAAAAAAGACAGAGACATGGGAGAACAGGGTCGGGAAACAGAAAGGAAAGAGAACAAGTAAGTGAGATTTAAATACAGAGCTGCACAAAGGGTAGAAAAGAAAAGTGGAAAATTGACACAGGGAGAAAAGAGGTTTGTATAAGTTTTACAAAATGCTGGTATAGATTAATGTAAACATAGGTTTTCATTTTGTTTTCATATGGAATAGAAAAACTGGCACATAAAACAAGACTTTCCTCTATGACCAATTAAACTTCCAAGAGAGTGTGAGAAGATATTATGGCAAATAAGAATTCCTCATTGGTCTGCCCTCATGAAGTAGAAATAGAACTAGATTTATTGGTCCTATCTCTAAATATCATTAAGATCTGAAGAGATGTGCAACTGTTCTAAGCCATTTTGTAAGAATGTAAGTAAAACCAAACTCACTGAAAGTTAACATTTAATGAATAATCTAAAACCAATGAATTTATATTTGAGAATGCCCAATTCACTGTCCCTATCACCAGAGGCTTGACAACTCAGAATATATATTTGACAAAATTTTCCCAAATCATCACCTTTCTGAAAAATAATCCTTTATTGTTATTTGGGAAAATGTGCTTGATTTACGGTGTATTATTCAGACTGGGAGAATGTAAACATGTAAATAACCAAGAGAACACATGACTCTCACTAATGAGATATGAAGAGAAAGATTCTTGTAATGTGTATATTTTGATGAACTTTGAAGGAATGGATTTCTGGACAGTTCTGTATTACCTAAAACTGATTATTAGAGAGTGAGGGCTACCATAACAAATAATATACTGTGTTGCTTCACTAACTCTCTATGGGAGAGAGAGCTTGGGGGTATCTAGGTTAGATAGATAATAATTATCTATACTTTCTATAGCAAGTAATAGGAATTCCAGAAGCAATCAAAAGCTAAGTGGCTATACTCACATACATACAAAAAAAATTTGTGTGCATTTGTATAGCTGTATATTTATTTGAAAGTCTTTGGGTTAAAACATATCATGTTAATTTTACTACCAATAACTTGTAAATAATTATACACAAAGCAGACACATTTCTATAAAACAATTTGTATTTCTGAATTTATTTAATCTTCTTTTATGCTTTTCCCTGATATGAAACCACAATGTCCCATTCCAATGTTTCGTAATAATCATCTGACTCCAAGCCAGGTTAAACGGCTTGGGAATCACTCCAAAGTCATTGACATACCAAAATTGTATTGATTTCTTTCCTTTGCTTTAAAGTTAATTAAAAGGATACAATATGTCAGCAAGCTGGTGGAAAATCGCCTAGTGCCAAAATATGATTTAGGAATCTGACAAGTGAAAGATTGTGATGGTATGGAAATGGGATTTGATGTTTTTAAAACATCATCTTGAATGAAACTCTCCTCTAGTCAATGGGTGAGCCTCTCACTATAATTTACGGGATAGGTGAGTCAGCTGAAATAGATCTAAAGAAAAACAGATGAGGAACAATTCAGATGTTTGAAGTTTCTAATTTCGCTGGTAATTAGGATTTGATTCGAAAGAAAGAAATCCAGTCGAATATTGCTTACTTGATAAGGTCTGAGAAATGCAGTTGGTGCAGCAGTTTTCCGATAGCCGTGCGTCTTGAATGAAATGGGAAACCTCCTTTTTCAAACTTGCACCCCTGTGCACTGAACCCCCTCCCGCTCACACACACAGTGTCTGAGATCTTGAACTGATTGGTGGGCACTTAAGCTTCCAAGTCACAAACAAAACCATCCATGATGCAAACAGCTCTGAATGAGATCCTGGCTGCCAAGCACAAAGGCAAAGCCTCAGCTTTCCTCTTGCCTCTTAGGGGCAGCCCCTGTTGGTGAGTCTTGGGGAAATTATGACAAAAATCTGTTTCCTGGAAAAGCCACTGTTTCCTCTAGTCAGCGAACGCTTCTGCTTCAGTAAGATCTGCTGTGTAAGTCCTTGGAGAAGAACCTAATGTTTTTTGGTTTCTTGAACAAATCCTACCAGTTTTTAATAAACATGGAGTTATGAACAGAGGGAGAGACTTACCCGATAGCACATATACATGTGTATGATACTTTCTCATTTTAGAAGTGGCTGCTACTGCACATGGAAAAGTGTAGCACCTTGTAAATCTTAATTCTGAGATTTTAGAAGGCTGTGTTGACACTTATCAGCATAAACATTTGTGTTTCCCTGAATGTGGCTCACCTTATTTTACCCCTGCCTGAACTAAGCTATTTTAATACTGATAGCTAAAGCTGTTTATTTTTTAAAACACAAGAGCATTTTTATAACATTAAATAATTATTTAATATTTCATATCTTCCTTTAGAAAAATCACTTACTTTGGATTAAAGTTTACAAAACTTAAAACTATTAAGGTGTGTTTCTTAATTGCAAGTAGCAAATTATAATTGCAGAAGCACTCTTTAAATTAAAATGTACCTCCTTTATGAAGCTTTCCCATCTCATCCCAAAATGAATGTTTATACTTATACTGGATTTAATAATTTATTATATAGGTTTTCACTTTTTTTTTTTTTTTTTTTTTTTTTTTTTGTACTTCTATCTTGTTTCCTCAAATAAGCACGGGATCTTTGAGTATAAGAGCCATATTCTCCTGGCTTCTTCCGTTGCATTTGGTTACCAAAAGATGTGAGCATGTGCCAGTTGGTTTGTAAAGGAAATGTTTCCATTTTTAGTTAAGCCCAGAATTAAAAGCTGGGCTTAATCAAAGACAAAACTAGTTCTCACAGATCATGGGTTTAATTCTTCAGCTACTTGGGGGACTAAATATGTTAAGGATATTTTATGAATATTTGCTTGCCTTAGTTTCTTTCTACAGGGTTACCTCAAACTATCCCAAGCATGCCCTCTTCGCAGATCCTCAACCCAGAGCTTTAAGGTAGCATGAACATTGAAACAGAAACAAACATGAGGAAAAAAGGAATGGCTTTGAAATGGTTAATGTCTATTCTTTTACAGCAGAGACTGGTTTTGCTTTACCAAAATTTTAGGACCGTTTTTCCTTAGCTTAGGTGACTTCTAAAGGAATTACTTTCTTTTTCTTGCATTCTTTCTTCACTGGAAAAGTGCTCGTATGGTAATAGGGATTAGGGAGAGGAAGAAAATATTCCATTCTGTATCAATGAATACATTTGTTGTTCTTTGAGAAATTAATGAAACTGTCTCTTCACTTAAGGCATTTGCTTGTACTGGGTAAAGCACAAAGCTTTTGGGATGGTGAGAAGAGAAGAGTGGAGAGAGATGTGAAAGTATCTGAATGTTATAAATTTTAATAAACATGTCTGTGAGTAAAATTAATATGATTGCCCTGACCCATATGCAGAAACATATGTATTTGGTGAGAACCTTGTTTAGAGATAATGGACAGGTGGATTCTGCCCGTTTCTGGAACGCAGCTCCAGAGTGACCACACTTCTCCATTTCTCTGTTGCCCAGGCACCCCATCCAGTTTAGCTTTGTTTCCAAACAAGGTAACCCAGTTTTTCATCATATTGTTAGGTCCATTCTGATACAAGATACTTCTGTCTTAAGCTAAGTAGGGAAAAAAATGACTCAGAAGTTGTTTCTAGGGCATTCATACTTTCCCTATGTCACTGCGATGACTTTGTGAAGCAGAGAAAATCAGTAGAACTAATTTGGCTTGGATAAGGGTTGCGGATATTTTGCTTAGCTCAAGTTGTGGGTAGCTTGGTATTTGCAGTATTACCAGTTTACCAGCCTCCCTTGTAAGTGTGTTAACACTGTGGCTGGTTTCAAAAGGCCCTAAAGAGTGCTCCAGATTCTTGCAGAGCAAATCTGGGAATGCCTCATCTGCACTTTAGCATTGCCCCTGTACTAAAGCAAGGGTGGTTTGTTTCCATCAAGAGTTGATTGTTGAGGTCTGAGATGCCACAGAGCTTGCTTACCACGTCTGCACACAATGTTTTGGGCATGATTAGGCTCTAACCTGTTAATGATCTACCCATACAATGTTAAAGATGGCACTTGATACAACTGAATTGTGTGCAAGTGGTTTCTTCAGCCTGAAGGCAGGCCATGGAGAACACGGAAGGGCAGCACCTTGGCACTGGGGAGACAGCACGAGAATTCCCAGCAGAAGGAACGGCAGGGGCCACCCCGTCTCCTCACTTTGGCCCCTGCTGATTTCCTTGCTTTGACATCACCTGCCTTCTACAAGCCTTTTCCTTGCTTCCAGGTTCCCTCTCTTCTCCTGGAGTTAATGGCATTAGCAAGACAGCATTTCTAAGGGGGTCCGGGGGATGTCTGTATCACCTCGGAAATACCAACATGATAAAAATAAAGAATGTACCATCCACATGCAAAATGTGTCCTAATATTTATCACAAAGCCCTTTTTATATTTTTTAATTTCTGAAACAAAGGGAAAACCTCTCAAAATGGAAATGTTTGTCTCCATGAGTCACACTCCTTCTCTTAAAATAAAGTTTAAAAAATTCATCTAAATGGGAATAGTAATAGTTTACTAAACAGGACAGATGTTCTCGAATTGAGACTTGGGCACTTGTCATGAATAATGCCTTTTCTTCCATTTATTTAAAAGATGATGCTTCCTCTTGCCTCTCAAATAGTCTTTCTTTGAGGAGCCATGATAGGAAGCTTACCGCATCTCAGGTGACTTTTATAGTGAAGCTTCTTAGACACACAAGGTTTCCTTTTGACTGACTCTGGTTTGCTTGTAAGCACCTCCTGGCAAAAGAGATTAAATTTTTCTATATTATCTTTATTTACCCTTCTGTTGTTGTTGTTGTTTATAATGTCACTCTGCTCTTGAATTTATTGATTCTGTGTATTTGGATTGCCACCCTTTTGGAATAAAATGACTTTGAGGGCAAGGTGTCTTTCTCTCTCTCTTCTTTCTGGCAATATTCACATTTATTTGATTTCTTTTCCCCCATAATACAAAGCACTAGTGGTCTAGGTAAGCCTTTGCAATTACTGGATGGCAGCTTCAGAAGAAGTTGTCTGATGTCTGTGGCCTCGCTCCATATATTTTGTCAAATGGATGATACGCAGCAGATAATAGTGTTTTCAATATACTGTGCGTTTGCGGTGCATTGCCATGGTCCCTGACCTCCAATGCAGCATGACCCCAATTCTTTTTGTCTAGAATGTGCTTCCTCTTCGCATCTTGTCTGCACCAATCGCATGCTTCAGAGCTCTGCCAGTCCACACTACCTCTTATCTGAGCTCTTATTAGGTCTACTCCACAGACCTCAGTAAGTATATCATAGACTCTCTGATAGCAAAAAGATGGATCATAGGTTTCACATAGCTGAGTGGCAATCTTAATTCAGGAATTCTCCCCAAAACTTCCCTGGTATGTGTACATCTACTGATCCAGTGTCTGCCCAAGAAAGAAGTATATGAGTTTTAACTATTTAATTTGTCTGTCTCATGGACACAATTACTTCTGCTTCTCTACCTAGAATGTTAGCCTACTGAGGACAGGGATTCTCTCTCTCTCTCTCTCATTTACCTACCTCCTGTAATACCCAGCAGAGTAAAGTGCATATGCTGAGGTTTTCAATAATTACTGAATAATTGATATTTTTACATGATAAATGACAAAATGACTGTTTTTCCTTGAGTAATATTGGTTTGAATGATTATTCATATTTACATGTGATTTAGATGCCTGCACACTCTCCAATAAAGGGAAAGACAAAACATATTAAAAACCATTTTGGTCCCCTTATTTGTAAGATGGAGATAATTCCTACTTTTAAGGCTGTTTCCCTTTTCTTTCCTGTTCTCCATTTATATGTTGAATGGAAATCCAGTCTCCATCATTTGTTCAATGTTTTTAAACTGAAGTTTGCTAAAGCTGATCGGTCTCAATTGCACTGTATAAAGTATGGGTGACAAATATGACTTTTGGATGATTTGCTGAGCTCGAGGCAAAATTCAGATTTTCTTGGTCTTTGCCAACTCTCTTCAACCGCTCCTTTTAAAGTTAAACTATTCAAAAGTATACAACAAAGACAACTGGAATTTTATTGTGTTGATGCATGATATAAGTTAAAGAGCATATTATGGGTCTCATATCATTACAGGGTGCAATTTTATGACAAATTGCTTTCTAATGACCGAAAAACAACCTGTCAATCGGTCACTATCATCTGTTAACCAACCACACTTGTCTCTCTGGCCTCAGCTCAGTTGTAATCCCCTCATAGCCTGAGGTAGTATACTAATTTAATATGTTACACTGAAAAATGAGGACAGCTAATTGGATACAGCTTTGCTTTTTTCTCTGTCTTCCTCTTTGCTTTTTTTATATCACTATTTTTTTAAACCAGCCCATCTCGTTTCCACCGGAAGTATTGGGACAATTTCCAGCATTTCCCCATTGCTGATTGCTTTCTTCTTAGCACTGCTATCAAACAGAAGTGTGCCCTAAGCACACTTGCCAAGAAAAGAGCAGGTTGAAATTCTTGGAACTAAACATAAAGAAGCCCGAGTTCCTTCCAAGGCTCTCATCCCACATCTTTCCTTTTGGTATGTGCATTTCTTAAAACTGTCTGACTCAAGAGGAGCCCAGGATGAGGTATCTTCACTTGAGTCTTGTGCATCTGAGCTGGTGTTCCTACCTTCTGTCTCAGCAGGCTGATAGGGCAGTTGCTTTAAGCTACCACCCAGAATGGCCAAAGGACCTTCAGGGAGCTGCATTTTTTACTTTGCTCTACTTGATGGATTATGCTCTCTTGAAAGGCTTCTTAATTTAATCACGGGTGTGCTTTATTCCCCACCAGACTGCCTTCACTTAGAGGCCTTTGTTTTTTTAAGCACCATATTGGTAGCTCCAATAGAAAATATAAGTGGCCTTTTCCCCACGTGCACTGTATTTTTACATTTTATAAATTAGCAATGTTTGCATTCACCTTTTTTTGCCCTCTGCATACTTGTATCTCTGACTGATTGTGATGTCTCTTCACTGAACATATTCGGTATGGGGGGAATGAAATCTTCTTATTTCTATAATACCTTGGCTCCAGGGATAATGCTCTGAAATATTTCCTTTTTCTTCCTTAGAGTTTGGCAAGCAGCCCCTAAAATATATTGGCATTTTTCTTCCCCTCCTTGGTGTCGTCCTTGTCCTTATTTTTGCTCTCAGTCCTTTGGATTACAGAAAGGATGGATACAGCTATCTGGGTAAATGCAATGCAATACCCATGGCATCTAATCTCACCAATGATTTAGGGGACTCAGCCTCCCAGAGCTGCTAAGCTGGAATTCTCTGCTCACTCCCTACTGCCTCTGAGACAACAGCCTCTACCTCGAATCTATTGCCTGTACTTTCTTGATCCTGCCTCTTGTGACTTCAGATTTTCTTCTGTGGGCAGGATTTGCAAATGAAATAGTAATATGCAAGATAGAGGGGAATTTTTAAAAATATATGTTTCAATTTAAAAAGAAAACAACACCTTTGTTCCTTCTTCTCTAACTCTGATTTTTACACCTTTTGTTCATCCTCTATTCTTGCTCGTTTCCCCAAATCTATTCTTGCTCGTTTCCCCAAATCTATTCTTAATTGCTTTGCATACAGATTTGGGGTGAAAATAAGCATGACTTGGGGGGGGGTAGTTTACCAGATATTATTTTCTAAGACATTTGATTTCTTGAAAGCAAGCGTTCTTTGCATAGTGGAATACTGAGCAACTCTGTGAATTTTTTAAATTGTAAATATAAACGTGCTCTTCATATGATGAGCACAGTTCTAATTGTGGCACCTTGAGGCTGGGACCACGAGCAGGGCCGGGGCTGTTGCCAAGCAGTGTACGTGCATTTGTGTGGTCAGGGGCCGTGTACTGAGGGTCCATCTGTGCCAGTCACTTTGCTGGGCCCTCGGGACGCGCAGGTGCTCAAGAAACTCGCAGCCGCCTGCTGTTCACCCCTGTAGACCTGAGCCTCTCACACGTGCCCATGTGCTCTCCCCGTTCCTTCGTCACAGCTCTGAAGGCGTTGTGTGCGCCAGGCCCAATGCCTGTCCGGAAATTTAAAAGTAAATTAAAAATAGCAAAGAAAATCTAACTGTGGAATTTCCCCCTAAGTTTCTTATATAGCTAAACAAAAGGCTTTTGTGCATTTTGTAAGGATTTTTTTTTTTTCTAATTTCAGACTACTTTTTACATCAGCCAATTGGGAATATAATTGCTCTGTTATCCCATACCATTGAGGCTGCAGAAAAGGCACACACACAGAACGAATGAGGGGGAAACATCAGCTTCACTAAAGACCAAGATCGGTTTGCTTTTTGCCAGGACAGAAGGTTTCCTTGAGGCCCCAGGCCACCGCCCCCAAAGCAGTGGGTGCTTCCCCGCCCCTCACTACCAAGCCTGCTTCTCTCTGCCCATAGTCTCTGTGCCTAATTACAGTGGAAAGTCCACCTCCCCTGGCTATGCTGTTCTTTTGCCCACTTTGAACCACAGACTCTTTCTTCCCACTCCACATCAACAGGGGGAAGCAGAGAACAATGCAGCCCACGACCCAGGGTCAGGCAACCGGAACCCCCGGAGCTGACCTCCCTGCCCTGGAAGGGTTTCCTCTCCTCCACACAGGCCCTTGGGCGCAAGGGGCCACCCTCCCTGTACGTTTTAACTCTGCATTCAGCGCTGCTGTCTTTATCTTGCAGTCCGACAATCACACTTTTCCAAGTTTGGGGAGATATCCCAGTAAAAGGCAGAAGAGTATTTATAGATATATTGACAATTATAAAATCGACCGTGGGACTCCAAGGTTTTAAGGTGCTTTCCCCACCTGAGGGCTGGGGATCATCTAGTCCATCTCCCACCCTGCCCCCAGCATTGCACAGTAAAGGGAGCAGAAGCCACGAGAATCCACAAAGCCGGCAGATCAGGAGCCACAGCGCAGCCTGGCAACTCTCCAAGGGCACTGCATTCTCACTGTAAACCCATCTTACCTCCCAGCAACGAGCATATTCTTATTTCAACATAAGCCACAGCCAAGTAATTCATCTGATCCCAATCAGAGCATGATGGCTGCCTTTATTTGCTTACACTTTATTTGCTTTCCGATGTGTGTGATGAGCTTCTTTCAGACCAAGACCTGGTCATCTTTCTCTTGGCTCTGTCCCTTGAGACTCATCCCCTCCTGTCACCTATTTCAGCTCTTTGCAGATAGGGATAAATGCGTGCTGGATAAAATATTCTAAAATCATGGGCCTGGGGGACTTCCGGTCTCAGCTCCAAATTGTAAAAGCATGGGCCTATAGATTTCGTGGTTCTGCAACCAGGACACGGCAACTTTTATCATAAAGGGACTTAAGCTCAAATCACAAATCCCTGGCTTCGTAATCAAGAGAGAAAAATTATGTCGTGCCTTTGTAGCTAAAGGCAAAAAGAATCCCCTTTTCTCTGAGTTTTCACTCATTCTCATTTCCCATCCCGCTCCTGTGCCTTCCTGTCCAATGGCTCTGAGTTTTACGTCTCCAGTTTCTTCCTTAATAAAAATAGAATTTATATAGTGTTGTCTTATTTACCAAGCCTTTTCCTTATATTATCTAAATTGGCTTTCCTAATAGTCCTATAAGGCTAGTGGGGCAGGTTTGTTATTCTTTTTGATCTTTTGTCCTATTTTACTAATAGAAGAATTGGTTGAATTGTGAAATTCATACAGCTAGAAAGTGGCAAAATACTGATTCAAACCCAGGAATTATTTTGCTAGATTTTGAGCATTTCTCCGGAACCAGTGGTCCATTTCAGGGTCACCCAGGGAGGTTTTTAAAAAGTACTGATGCCTGGGCTTCACCTCAAACCACTTAAACCAGAATCTCTGCAGGTGGGCATCAGTAGGTTTAAAAGTTCTCCAGGTGGGCCCGGCTAGATAGCTCAGTGGATGGAGAGCTCGCTGGGAGACCACGTGGGAGGCCCTGGGTTCGGTTCCCGGGGACCTCTCCTAGCGGGCGGACCGCCTTGAGAGTGGCGGGCCGCCATGGGTGGGCCGGAGCCGCCGTGGGCAGGGCAAGGGGCTGCCACGGACAGGCAGGGGCCGCCACGGGCAGGGC
>PVKH010023027.1:0-13944 GCA_004027955.1 Chaetophractus vellerosus
CAGACAATAAGAGACGCAGCAGACCAGGGAGCTGCGGTGGTGCAAGAGATTGAGCGCCTCTTTCCCGCTCTGGAAGGTCCCAGGATGGGTTCCCAGTGCAGCCTGAAGAGAAGACAAGCAGACACAGAAGAACACAGAGAGCAGACGGCGAGCATAAAACAATAGGGGGGTGGGGGTGGGGAATAAATAAATCTTTAAAAAATAATAAAATTAGAATAATTTGAAAAGATTTAATAACAAGACTATTTTAAAAAGGTATAGGCATGTGATAAAGTTATAGACAGTGGTTAGATTATTCAGGGTCTTATTGGCCAGGTTAAGGAATTTGTATTTTGCCCTCAGTGCAATGGGAATCAATCCCAAGGGTTATTAGCAGGGCATTGAGAAGATCTGACTCAGGGTTTTAAATTTTTACTCAGGCTGCATTGTGGAGCCTGGGTTGGAGAAGAACAAGAGTGGAAACAGGAAAAGATCAGTTACAAAGCTGAGCTGTCATTCAGGCAAGAGATGATGGTAGCCTGGACCAGGATTGGAGCAGTGGAGATAAAGAGAAGTAGACTGTTGTGGGATATATTTTGAAGACAGAATTAATGGTATTGGGAAATGGATTGGCTGGTGACTATTTGGGCAGAGGGGAGTGAAAAAGCAATGTACTCTCAGAGGGGTGAGAAAGAAAGTCTGGTCATCAAGGACATATGGAACCTAGCCAGGAATACCGGTGGGTCCCAGAGAGAAATAAACAACAGCCTTGAGCATTTGAATTTGAGATGGTTGTAGGACCTACAATGGAGCTGTCCTTCAAAACCTTGGAATGGGAGACTTTGAGTTATCACAGAGGTTGCTTCCTGGTGACAGGGTCTGAGGCCATTTCTGCCAATCCTGTACTTCACACCCAACCATTATGGCTTTCATAGTCAAGGGTATAGTCTGAGTGGGCACTGGAGCCAGGGGAAGAGATCGGTAATCTAGTGATGAAAGAAAGACTGAATTTGAAAATACACTTTTATGATGCATACAGTACCAGACATGTGAAATACCAAAATGCTTTATTTACCTTGGGATAGTATTAAAACTAGAACTTAAGACTTAGAAGTGTCACACGTTAGGATCTCTGGAAGTCCAACACTATGATGGAGATCAGCATGCAGGAAGTTGATTAGGAAGGGCTCTTGGGATCAACACCAGTGGAAGGGAAGAGAGAAAGGCAGGATGGAACAGAGGGAGAAGTTAAGCTGTAATACAGTCTCAATGGTGTCCTCAGCTGACCCTACAAGGAACTCTAAAGGTAACCTTCACAGGTGTCCCAAGCTGGGCAAGGGGTGGTGGTGTAGGGGATATTTATATCCCCATGTCAGTCATTGGAAGCCAGGTGCCCTGGAAAGGGAGTGTGACTGTGAAGGAGATGGCTCTCTTCATCCAAGGCAATCCCCGTACGGGCTGATAGCTGGGGACTGTCTGCTAGCGGCATTCCCAGCAATGGGAGAGTAAGTCCTTTATTGCTGAAGGGGAGTCTGGGCGGCACATCTCGCCATCCATCTATCCTTTATTCTAAGCCCTTAATTTATAGCTTCTGAACCTGAGGTTCCAAGAGGGTGAGTGGTTTCACATAGGGCCCAGGTCTCCTTCCCCCCACTGTCTCATGCTTTCCACTAGTCTATATTGTTCTGGCTTTAAAAATATTAGAAGTATATTTGAAATGAGTTTTCTGGGTGCTCATGACTGGTTGGGGGATGGTCTATCTCACAGGTCTTTAACAATTGTGAAATGACTTGGATCTAGAACGCCCAGTTGCCCTCTGGGCCATCCTCCTCAGTCCTTGTAGCCCGTGGTTCCGATCAGCAATGCGACCAGCCATCCACACTCAGGCAGCCCGGGAAGCCCATGACCTTGACTTTGCTATCTCTGTGTGCAGCCACTGACCCCCACATAGAATATCCCATCAGCTCAAGGCCAAAATGAAGGCGTGAGGAAGAGACACTGCGTTCTGGTAAATAAGCAGGTTTCTACTTTTGTGAGGATTGAGTAGATTAATCACAGAAAATGTTAGGGAGAAACATATTCCAAAGCATGCAAGGAATGATTAATCCAAGTGGGTTTACGTTATTTTGTGCTGATGTGAGTTTTCTGCTCCAGGGAGAAGCAAAGATGGTGAAAGATGGGAAGGTCTTCAGAGTGGTCCAAGAGAACTGCTGGGATCCAGAAGTTCGTATTAGAGAAATGGACCAAACAGGTACTTATGGTGAGAAATGCAACCAGTGTTTGCATCTGATGTAAAAGCAATGCCTGTCCTTAAAGCTTGTTGTGATGGAGTTTGACCACTTTGGGTGATGGCAGCTTCTGGTCCCCTCGCATTACAATCCTGCTGTAGAGTGTGGATTTAATTTTGTTTTTAATCAGGTATATCCTGTTTTAAAATAAATCCAATATCATCAAAAAGATAAAAGTGACATTGTATCATTTTTAAATTAAGTTCAAATGTATCATATTTACTTATTATAGAGTCAATACAAACCGTAAACATTAGAAATCACAGATAATGGGTGTTGGTTGCTTGCTTAGACTCACAATCCAATTTCTTCCTATAGTTTGTTTAGGTTCACAGTTCACAGAACATCCCCACTGCTGCCCAAAGGGTGGAAATGGTAGCAGTTAAAAAAAACACAAGCTAATTGTGTTGTCTCGGAATACTTAATGAAGAAACCAATCCAGAAATTTGAGAGAGGAGAATTAGGACACTTTCATTTCAGAGCTGAAGTGCTAACAATTTCTAATAACTGTTTGCATTCCTTATCTTATATTTAAAAATCAAACTAGTCCCTGCCATTTAAAATAATTCCAAACACTCTCAAACATGATGTGACTGCCATGCTATGCCTTCACTTGGCACTGCCGGTCTGGCTGTGCCAGTGGAGGGGGGCAGGCTCCAAGAAGGTGCACGGAGACCCCGGGGGTCAGTGTGGGCCTGCCCGTGGGCTGAGGCGGGGTCCTCACCACCACTGACACTGTCAGGCCTAAAACGTTGAGAAGAAAACAAAAGAACAGTTTAGAACTACTCCCTTCCTCATCAAAGAAAATTTTACAAGAATTTCAAATACACACATAGAGATGGTAGGGATCATTTTATACCATAGTCTGCACAAAACGAAATTAGCCCGAAATGAGTAGGTGGTCTCTGGCATGTTAGGACATGGTGTAAGATACTGTCTTATTTTCCTAGGACTGCCATAACAAAGTACCACAAACCACGTGGCTTAAAAATATATATATATATATATATTTTCTCACAGTTCTGGAGGCTAGAAATCCGAAATCCAGGTGGCAGCAGGACCAGGCTTCCACTGAAGTCTGTAGGGAAAAATCTGTTCCCACGCCCCCCTCCTGGCTTCTGTCAGTGGCTTGCTTCAATCCAAGGTGTTCTCTGCCCCAGTCGTCACATGGCGTTCTCCCCTCACCAATTCTCCCCTTCTTATAAGGACACCAGGCATACTGGATTAGCACCCACCGTACTCCAGTTTGACCTCATCTTAACTAATAACATCTTCAAAGACCCTCTTTCCAAATAAGGACACATTCACGACCGACCAGAGATTGGAACTTGAACATGTCATTTTGGGGGACACAATTCAACCTATAATAGACATTTAGCCAGATGACTATTGCTTCACAGGTTTTTTTAATAGTTAAAAATATATTTAAGTAGCATTCAAACTGAACTGTGCTGAAAGCCTGAAGCACCTCCATAGACCATTCCACAGAATATAGTATATAAACGCCAGTTCTAGAGGTCTTATTAAGGTAGGGGAGGAGGCAGAAAGAGGATGAGCGGAAAGAGGATGAGCTCTCCAGCAAAGAGCAAGTCTGGCTCGAAAGGTGAAGCTAGGACAAGTGCCCACACTTTGAAGGAAAAAACACATGGGAATTAAACTCAGATGACTGATGTCAGAAACCATATGTTATACTGGCACTTGCTTCTCCTTAGGTTTCTGTTGTTGGGCTTCATTCCATGACTGTCCTTGAATGAATGGTCATGGCTATCCCCTGCTCAGCACTGAATTTGTGCCAGGCACTGTTGTAAGCACTTAACATGCATTAGCTCACTTAATCCCTACAACAACCCTATGAGGTAGGATCTACTATCATGCCCATTGCACATATGAAGAGACTGAGGAACAGAGGTTAAGCAATTAGCCCAAGACTGCACAATTTGTAAGTGACACAAACAGGATTTGAACTCAGTCTGGCCCCGTGGGCTTAACCACTACATCCAACTGTCCCTGCAGAGGTAAGGAAATTAAATAATAGAGGCCCAGAGCAGAAGATTCAAGCAATCCATGCCATCTTCACGGTGAGGGAAATGTAATTGGTGGCCCCTGGGTCACTTTATCACGAGATCCAACACAAAGCTGAGAAAGACCAAAATAATAAAGGAATAATGAGTAAGATGTGCAAGTTTCTTAATCCCTCAACTAGGTTACTATTGACACTGGTTCCCGGATAGGACCCAGGTTAAGTAATTTGCTCAGGATTACACAACTAGTAAATGGCAGAGTTGAGATGTACCTCTCTTCTCCTGCAAAAGCTTTTTCGAAATCTCCTGATGATAACAATCACCTGAGAGGCTTGTTAAAAATTTTAAGGCCCCATCCACTGAATCAGAATCTCCAAAGTACCTGAAAACCTACCTCCACCCTCATTTTAACGAGTAGGCAAGTTTGGAGGACACTGGGCTATGCCATATTTGTCACCACCCTCCTTTAAAAAACAAGCTCTAATTCAACTGGACTTGATTTTTCTCTCTCAGTTCCCAGAGACCAAATATGTAGCAAAACCAACCAACACGCTAAGAATGCAATCCACTTATATTAGCATGAAACACGGTAACAATCGATGGCCAGTGTGGTGTAGGGAGGGGCAAGGCTGGCCAGGAGCCCTATCCCACCACTTCCCACCTGTGTGCCCTTAGATTTAATCTATAAGATGGAAAAATGAAACAGAGTAATATAAGTGAAAATATTACATAAAATGTAAGGCTTTTACCATTGCATGGTGCTCATCTATTTTAATCAATTAACATAAATAATATATTGTGACAATACAACAAAAGCTGTCATCTCTAATCCCCACCTAAATGATGACTTATCCTTTCATTCACTGGATATCTTCAATGTGCCAGACATCTCTTTGGACACTAGCAACCCAGCATGGGCAAGACAGTCTCATGTGGTGCTTATATTAAAGTGAAGGAAGGCACAGAGGAAACAAACAAGATAATGATAGACCATAACAAATAATAACAAGAAAGAAACAGGGCAATGGGATAGAGAGTAGCTGAGGTCAGGGAAGGCCTCTCTGAGGAGGTGACATCTGAACTGAGATCTGAGGATGAGAAGGAGCCCACCCTGTGAAGAGCCAAAAAAAAAAAAAAAAAAAAGTATACCAGACAGGTGCAACTGCAGTGCAAAGGTCCTGGGGCAAGAAAGTGCTTGGTGTCTTCAAAGAATAGGCAAGAGGCCAAAGAACACCATGTGAGTCATGGGAGAGACTGTGTGGGGCCTTAAATAGATCATGTTTGAGTCTAGATTTTACACTAAATGTGATGAAAGGTCTTTGGAGGTTTTGAACAAGGGAATGACTTGATCTAAGATCTACCTTATTGGGAGTTGTCCTGGGTGGCGTTGCAGTGACGGATATAGGCCATTTTGTATCATCACATGGCATGCAGAACTGTGTGGGAGTGTGGACTACGGTGCAAACTGTGGTCCATGCTTGATGGCGGCGCCTCAGGATGTGTGTATCAGTTGCAGTTGATGTGCCACACTAATGAAGGGTGTTTATGTGGAAGGTGTGGGGGGAGTGGGGCATATGGAAATCCCTGTACTTTTTCTGTGGCATTTATGTAATCTAAGTATCTTTTTAAAAATTAAAAAAAAATTTTAACTAAAAAAAATCTACCATATTCCTCTGACTGCCAGGTGAAGAACAAACTGTAGGGGGGTGAGAATGGTAGCAGAATACCAGCTTGGAGGCTTCTGCGGTGGTTCCCATGTGAGACACTAGTAGCTTAGACCAAGTGGTGGTGGGGGTAGGGGATGGGGAGATATGGGCCAATGAAAAGGAATTCGCGTAGAGCTCATGGAACTTGCAGATGGGTTGGACACGGATAGAAGGAAAAGAGGAGCCATCTCAGTTTGGCAGCATGTCTCCCTGACACCCATGCTCTGAGAGTTGAAGAAGAGAGATTCCAGGCGTCCTGGATGCTAGATTCTGGAGCCAAACCCAGAATCCCAGTCAGGGCATTCCAGAGGGCGGGACTCCACCCAGGCTTCAGAGAGGCGTTCTGTCATGCATGACCTAAGATGGGTAGCCCTGAAAAAAGAATTGGTGGAGAAATGCCTTGTTTAAATAAAATTTCACAGCGAGGATAGAAATAACCCTTGAAAAAATGGAGTCAACCATTTTTTTCTTTAACATTCTCATTTTTGCCCACCCTTTACCTCTCCCTAGGACCTCGGGCTGAGGGATGAGGAAGGCTGGGTCAGAGGACCTGAGAGAAGGGAAGGGGAAGGGAGAACAACAGGCGGAGGCTGGGGGAACTTCCCGAGCTCCTTCGCCCTTAGGTAATGCAGGAGTATCTGGGCTCTCCTTCTCACCAGCTTTGCCTTTGTTTATTTCTGTGTCTAGGAGTAACGGTGCAAGCCCTTTCCACAGTTCCCGCTATGTTTAGCTACTGGGTGAGTGTGAACCCTCAAACCATCTCCTCAGTGGGGGAAGGCTCGTGCCCAGCTCACTACAAGTAGACAGATGCCTCAAGCCTTGACACTGGTCCCACCGAGCCCCCCACTCTCCTCCCCCTTAGAGATTACCGGGGTCCCTTAGCCTCTCATACAGAAGTCTCTTCCCAGACCTGCCTTCGCAGCCATGTCCCCGCTCCAGACCTGCACTGTCCGGTACGGTTGCCACAAGCTGCATGCCACCTCTGAGCACCTGAAGGTGGTGGGTCGGAAATGAGACGTGCTATAAACACTACATATGTGACACGCATTGTATTTCCAATGGACAGTCCAGTCCTAAGCCCAGCCTCGATCTCCATCAGGACTTACCTGTCTGTTGACTCATTCCTGAGATGTCCTGCTAGGTAACTGACAAGCCACCTTGTTCTGAGGTGAGAATGATTCTGCGGTGAGAATGATGACAGCCTAATGTGTTACCTTTCCCAAGGAAATGCACAAAGCAAAAGGGCCTCCTGGATTTGGATGTCTTCCCCCAAGTGAATAAATCTTGAGTGCTAAAAGTTTCGAGAACAATTGCAAGCCTACGGAGGAAAATTTTTGTACACAGCCGGGGGTGAGGAAGGATGGTGGTTTCCTGGCATCCTTTAAATCTTACACTATGTACCTGCTCAGCAAGTAGATGGTCACTTTGCATTGTGATTTGAGGAACAATGGAAATACCACCTGTTCATTCCTTCACCTGTGCTCATAAGCCCAGCATTAGTGATTCAGTCCTTATCTGTCACTGTAACTAGAGTCACTGTTTAAAGTAAAAGTGCTGCCAAGGCATCAACATGCCCGCATTTATCAGATTGGGCACCACTCTGGACAAGTGGGATTGCAGGAGAGTATCAGATTCCTGGGAGCAAGGTAGGGGTGGGAAGGTATTGAAAGGAAAACAGTGAAGAGGGGAGATTTAGAAGAACCAAAAGCAAGTGTCAACTGCCCCAGCATTTTTCCAAGGCCAGCCCCAAGCATCACTGCCAACAGGAGGGATGGAGAGACGGACAGGCAGGGAGAGCAGCCTATGATGAAGGGTGACAAGGAAGTGACTGGTGTTGGCACCAGGCACTTGGCCAGTCCCAGCCTCCTGCGTGGGGTGGAGCTGCCTCAGCGCCCAGGTCCTCAGCATCCTGTCTGCAGTTGGCCAGACAGCCAATGCTCCCTCCATCTCTAGTGTTAGGATGTGTCTGTCCCTTCTGAGTACAGCCTCAAGTTTTCTTATTAACGGTTTTCTTTGCTTTTATAAACATTGGTTTCTGGGTCTTCTGTGGCTAAAGCCTGTTCCACTCTGTACTTCAAAGCCCCTGATGCTGATGAAAAATTTAGCCCAAGGGAGGTGCTGTTTGCAGTAAATGTCCTAAGGAAGAGGCTTTGAACCACGTGCTTTTCCTTTTCTTGCCTTGACCAGGCTAAACCTCAGGACACTTTAGACCTGTGCCAGCTTCTAAACAACGACCTAGCTGCCACTGTTGCAAGCCACCCCAGGAGGTTCGTGGGACTGGGGACGTTGCCCATGCAGGCCCCTGAGCTGGCTGTCAAGGAGCTGGAGCGCTGTGTGAAGGAGCTGGGCTTTCCAGGGGTTCAAATCGGTTCCCACGTCAACGAGTGGGACCTGAACGCACAGGAGCTCTTCCCAGTCTATGCGGTGAGTTCCCTACTCTCGCTTGCCCAACGCACAGCTGACGCCCACCAGGCCAGGCCAGGCACTATGCTGGGTGCTGAAGGGAAGATGGCTCCACTGGGGAGGCAGACCTAGAGGTGACTTGTTAGACGTAGGTAGGAGGTGTGGGAAGAGCACCCAAAAGGGAGTGGGCCACTCTACAGAAGACAGACAGGCAAAATGCTTCATAGACCATCCTTGAGATGACTCAGTGAACCCTCTCTTCTTTCCATTCCCCTTGCTCTCCTTTATAATCTTTCATTTGGAAGCCAAAATATTACCCTTATCACAGCCACTGTGCATAAGAACCATGTTAATGACATACAAAGAAAAAGAAATGTATTTATTTTTGCTCTAGATAAAACACCTAGTGTTTTTCAAAATTATTTCATAACTTTGAAGAAATTGTAGGAAACAAAGAAATGTATAGAGGAAAAAATAATTATGCATAATCCCACCACTCAAAGATGAATAACCACTGCTATCATTTGGGGTTTTTTTGTTTGTATATATCTATATTTTAACAAAATTGGAATTCTGCATTAATTTTGCATCCTAAGCAATAATTCCCAACCTGAATAAAAATTCTCTTTTTAAATAACTGCATAATCTTTCAATATATGTTATGATTTAGCCAGTCCTCTAAGATACCTTCTAAGTCATGTGTTTTGAAAATGTATAATAAAATATATAATGAAAAACAATGCCATCAGAATGTTAAAATTTCATGAAACTAGGGGGCATGCGGATGTTCATTGCACTATTCTTTACAACTTTCTACACTTGAAATGTTTCATAATAAATTATCAAAAACTCAGTGCCATCAGTTTCTGAGGTTTCCAACTTGAAGTGTCCACAGTCCCACTGTCATCTCCATCAGTATTCCTCTACCTTTTCCTCTTCTTTGTGTCACTAAACCTGCTTTCCTCAGTAAGAGCAGTCAAGTCCTTATTCAATCCCTTTTTTCTTTTTTCTTCTTCTTCTATCTGGTTGTGTCATCGTCTTTTTGGTGCTTTGCCGTGCGGGCACAGGTATGGGACGCCTTTTCTCTCTCTCTCTCTCTTTTTTTTTACTAGGAGGTCGGGATCGAATCCTGGTCCTCCATATGGTAAACAGGAGCTCAGTTGCTTGAGCCACAGCAGCTTCCCTTCCTTTTCTTTTAGTTTCTCACTTTCCCCCTAGAATTGTAACAGTATCGTTTTCTATGATTTTTCATTGCAAAGGTAAAATCTTTAAAGTAAGTAGATGTTGGTGGACTATCTAAGGCACTCAAATCACTGATCATCTCATTCATTCAGCCAGTCAATATTTATTGAGCGCCTATTACATGCAATTGTTTTCCATGGTTGCATCTATGGAGTGGTCCACAAGTTGGAGGCCTGCCTGTTAAATTGCCTCCTAATGATAAGAACGATTTAATGTTCCTCTAAATAGTGAACTCCCTGAAACTTATTGGCTATAATGACTTAGCTGATGCAGTGAATGTTTTCTAGAAACCCTGATATGCATTGAAAGAGGATTTATTTACTTCTGTATCCAACTTGTTTCAGCACAGTGTGAGAAAGACTTCAGTTGCAAGACATTTTATTATTAATTGGAATTGGGTTTATGATTTACTAAAAAGCAACAGAGCCTGTTGGAGTCCAAATGGTTATTTTGTGTGACTAGCTCAACCCATCAATCATTCTAACTAGGCTGTTTGGGGGGCTACCAGTCCCTGAGGGGATTCAGGGAGTGCATCCTGGTCCCAGGTTACTTGACGTCCTGGGGTTGACAGTGCATTTGTTTGGTTAGAAGCCTTGCCTACCTCACTACACTCTAACTTACATCAGTAACACATGCTGAAACAAATGAGAGGAATGACTGGGAGTCCAGTTGAACTTGTCATTTAAAGGTAAACCTGGAGCTTCTGAGCATGTAACTGTCCTCCTAGCTCAAAGATCTTCCTTTTTAGTGAATCAACCCAACAATACATGTTCAGATTAGTTTTCAGGTACAAGAACAACTTTGTTATTAGTATGAGGCAGATAGAGTGGTAGTGCCAGCCTGCTTGGCTCTACTGTTTATCAGCTACAAAAGCGAAGTAAGTTCCTTAACCTCTGCCTTAATTTTCCTTCTCTGTAAAAAGGGAGTAATAATAGTGACCATCACATAAAGGATTGAACTAGTTAATAAATGTAAATTCTCATAAGAGTTTTGGAGCATGGTAAGTTCTCCATCAATGTTAGTTATCATGATTTTGAGTTTGTGACTTCTTTTTGTGACCTATACAATGCCTCGCATTTAAGAAGATGCTAAAAAATATTACTTGACTTGAATTGAATATAAATGAGCCCCCATAGGCACAAAGGGAAAAGTTTTATCCTCATGAGGTGTCAAATACCACTGAGGTGCCACCACTATCTGCCTTTGCTAGGTCCAAGCCATCCCAAGAACTCAATATTCTCTCTCTAGCCTGAATCCATTATCAGAACCCAAATAGTTCCTTTCCTTTCAAAGGATTTATACCTCGTCTGCTTGTCAGAACCAATAGAAATAGATCTCTTTCTAATCTACCCTCTGCCTGCCATTTCCAGAATCCCCTGCTGTTCCAGAATTGTTTCTCGATTTCAAAAATGCCTATGCATCAGCCAAACTATTTCCCTTCCTGGGGTATGTGATGATACGATGAGTCATTCAAGCACCCCGGTATAGTTAGAAAGGAAATGCTCAACAGAAAATCTGGTTTGAACTTTAATAAGCACCAAAATTCATTACCTGTTGAGAGAACTTCTTTTTAACTTTTTATTTTGAAATAATTTCAAATGTGTAGGATGGTTGCAAAATAATTCACACCCCATACAGAGAACTCCAACATACCTCCTCAGCCCCAGATACCCAGATCCACCTATTTTAACATTTTGCCACCTTTGTCATACCATTCTATCTGTCTGTCTGTCTATCTATCTATCCATCCATCCATCCATTTATCTATCATCTAACTATATTCTGAACATTTGAGAGCAGGTTGCACACATCATACTCCTTGAACACATGTACTTCCATGTACATTTCCTACAAACAAGGTTATTCACTTATTTAAATTACCGTAAGTACAGCTTATCAAGTTCAAAAAATTTAACATTGATATAAATCTTACATTCTATATTCCATTTTTTTCTTATGCCCCAGTAATATCCTTTTGAGTATATTTCTCCTCCATTCTTAGTTTCCATCCAGTATCACGTATTGCATTTAGTTGCCATTATTTCTTTAGTTGATCTTTCTTTTTTTAAAATTGTGTAAACATTACACAGTATAAAGCTCCCCATCCCAACCCTTCCCAAGCATACCATTCAGGGGGATCAGTCAATTCACAATGTTGCAGTAACCTCACCACCATCTATTACCAGAAACTTTCCCTCATGCCAAACAGAAATTCTTCACTCATTTTGCATCAACTCCTCATTGTCCCACCCCTGACAACCTGTACTTTATTTTCTGTCTCTATTAATTTGCACATTCTCTGGTATTTTATTTGTGGTTATCATGGGGCTTAAATTTAACATCTTAAATCTGTAACGATCTCTTTGGCTTTGATACCAACTTAACCTCAATAGCACACATAAACTATGTTCCTTTACCCCTCCATCCTTCTACCTTTAAGTTCTTGTCTCAAATTACATATGTACACATTATGAGTCCTAAACCATTGATTTATCTTTGCATTTTACGCATTTCACTCTTAGATCCTGTAGAGAGTAAAAAGTGGAGTTACAAACCAAAATTACAATAGTATTGGCATTTATATTTATCCATGTAATTCCCCTTACTGATCTTTATTTCTTCATGTGGCTTCAGTCTACTGTCTATTGTCCTTTCCTTTCAACCAGAAAAACTCCCTTTAGATCTCTTGTGGAGTTGGTTGATCTAGTGGTGAGGAAGTCCCTCAGCTTTTGTTTATCTGGGAAAGTCTTAAATCCTCTCATCTT
Organism: Chaetophractus vellerosus; assembly: GCA_004027955.1. NCBI lineage: Eukaryota > Metazoa > Chordata > Mammalia > Cingulata > Chlamyphoridae > Chaetophractus > Chaetophractus vellerosus. The sequence goes on from PVKH010023027.1 coordinate 12,405, forward strand.
TTTGAAAGACAGTTTGCCTGATATAGAACTCTTGGTCGGCAAGTTTTAAAAATAGTTTTAATTAGAGAAATTGTAGGCCTGCAGAAAAATCATGTAAAAACCACAGTGTTCCCAATATACCCTCCCACCTCCATTATTAACACCTTGTACCACTGTGGTACCCTTGTCACAACTGATGAAAGAATATTATAATTGTAGTATTAACTATAGTCCACCGTCTATAATAGGGTTCACTGGGTTGTGCAGTCCCAGGTTTTATCTTTTAATTTCTATTCTAGCAAAATATACATGACCTAAAAGTTCTCCTTTGAACCACATTCACATATATAATTCAGTGCTGTCAATTACACTCACAATGTTAGACTACCATCACCACCATCCATTTCCAAAACTTTGCAATAAACCTAAATAGAAATTCTGTACAAATTAAGCATTAACTCCCCATTCCCTACCCCCAAGCCAGTCCCCAATAACCTATATTCTAGATTCTATCAAGTTTTTTTTTTTTAGGAGGTACCAGGGATTGAACCCAGGACCTCATACATGGGAAGCAGGTGCTCAACCACTGAGCTATATCTGCTCCCCTAGATTCTAAGACTATGACTTTGCTGCTTCTAATTATTTCATATCAGTGAGATCCTACAATATTTGTCCTTTTGTGTCCGGTTTATCTCACTCAACATGATGTCCTCAAGGTTCATCCATGTTGTTGCATGAACCAGAACGTCATTACTTTTTAATGTTGAATTAATATTCCATTGTATGTATATAACACAATTTGTTTATCCATTCATCAGTTGATGGACATTTGGGTTGCTTCAATCCTTTGGCAATTATGAATAATGCTGCTTTGAACATTGGTGTGCAAATATCTGTTTGAGTACCTGCTTTCAATTATTTGGGGTATATACCCAGCAAAAGGATTGCCGGGTCATTTGGTAATTCAATACTTAGCTTTCTGAGGAACTGCCAAACTTTCTTCTACAGTGGCTGCACCACTTTACATTCACACCAGCAATTAATGAGTGTCCCTATTTCTCTACTTCCTCTCCAGCGCTTGTAATTTTCTGTTTTTTTTAAAAAAAAACAGTAGCCATTCTAGTGGGTGTGAAATGGTAGCTCATGGTTTTGATTTACATTTCCCTACTAATAATGTTGAGCATGTTTTCTGTCGTCGGCGCGTCCCTGCCGTGGGTTTCGGCTTGCCACCTCCAGGTGGTCCCCAGGTGGCTCACCAGCCAGTCAGGAGACGAGAGGGGGAAACAGGGAGGAGAGGGGAAGGGGAGTTTTCAACTCGCCAGGCCCGGGCATCCCCGAGCGCGGCGGGTCAGGGGCCAGGGGTCTGCGCCTGCAGGCCGCAGACGAGAACGGGGGAGGCAGCCAGGCGGCTGGTGGACGGCGAGTAATGGCTATGGAGATCACTCACACTCCGGAGACAAGGTTGGGCTCCAAGTCTGAGTTTATTAGGCAAGCTCTGTTACTTATACTAGGCGGGGGTAGGGGAATGGGGAAGTGCAACTTGGCAGCTTCCGATTGGTAG
>PVKH010023028.1:0-13957 GCA_004027955.1 Chaetophractus vellerosus
AGAAAAAATCAGAGAAAGGGAGCCGCTATTTTTAATACTGCCATGTGAGAGAGAGGACTCTAGTTTCACTCACAGTTGCAGAAAGACAGAGAGGCTGAGAGGAGGTTGGAAGAAGTCAAGCCATATGCCTGATCATGTACCGCTGGGCTCTGGAAGATAGATAGAGATCCAAAAGGGAAGAGAGGGACCTTGGCAGATAGCGGCTGCCATCTTGTTTCACCACGTGGCAGGACACCAGGAGCATCAGTAGCTGACTTTGGTAATCTCTGAGAGTGCTTTGATTTGCACATTTCTTGGCCTCAGAACTGTAAGATTTAATGACATTTCAAGGAAAATGTCATTAAAGTGATAAAAATTCCCTTTATAAAATTTCCATTATAAAAGAAAACCCCTTTCTTGTACTTTGCATTGGCAGCCCTTTGGCAAACTAAGACCTTAATCAACAAGAAATGTTAGTGTATTCCTCAACGAACAAGGAGTAAAATATGGACAGAGTCTCACTAAATGAACATATTGCAATCCACAAACTCTGGAGGCATGTAGTAATTAAATAAATAATGTAGGCTATATACAACAAAAAGATGGACTAAGTAGATTATATAACTTTGGTCAATGCAGCAGATGGTCCACATACCTGAACAAAACACCTAATGGCAAAAATTATGGCTTAATGAAAATTAGGGAGCATTGTTGGATTTTTGTATGTAATTAGTGTACTTACTTTCCTCTAAAATTCAGTAATAATGACATACTTCAAAGCTCATATTTGTAAATGGCAAAAACAATCTGTCATCTCCCTTCAATGACATTAAGAAATTCTCTAAATATTAAAGTAACCTGCATAAATTTTAAGTTTATTTCAGAAACACTTTATAATAATGACTCAGGTGTTAGTGAATATTCAGTTTAAGGTATTTTACATTCAATTTTACACTATATATTCCACAAAACATTTTTTCAAAATTATAATAATATATAAGTCTATAATTTAAATAGCTACATACTATAAGTTAAACAACTATAAACAATTTCTCCTCATTTTTAGGAGTGCTGATTATTAAATTTGGTTGCCAATCACTTTCCTTTCCCTATGCAATGATCATTTCAAAAACAATATTAAATATCAAATGTTCAGCTAGCCAATCAAGGAAAAATATCATTAAAGTGATAAAAATTTGTTCTTTGGTTTAACTCTATTATGATTAACAATGTTGAAGATTTCTGACCTACCCAGTTACTTATATATTTTTAAAAACATGAATAAAAGCAAACAAATATACATATTTAAGCATGCATTTTTTTCTTATGGAGATATATTATTAGACAAAAACACCATAAAATACTTAACTATGTTTTAGGAAAATAAGACAGCATTTTACAACTGTCCACTCAAAATATTCTAAGGATTTCATTTTAGGGTTTTTGATGTCTAACAAGTGGCTTCTTAATAAAGAAAAATTGTATAAATAAGGGTATATACAATATATAATCATTGACTTTTTTGCCACAAATGTGGGAAAAAGCAGTTTTTGAAATTACAGGCTGAAAGTGAATACTCAAAGGGAGCTGAGGTAGTCTAAAGGAGAATTTGATTAAAATGGAAATTATTAGTGAAAATTTGAGATCTTATGATTGATAAACAAAATAATCAAACAAAACATTCTTGCTTGTAAAAGATCTGTGCAGATGTTTATTGCTAAACAGTGTGGATATCAAATATCAAAAGAGTGAAGTGAGCATTTCCTCTATATGAAAATATAGCGGAATCTTCACATCTTGGGGCCAGCCAGATAGCTCAGTAGATAATTGCGCCGGTATACCACATGGGAGACCCTGGGTTCGGTTCCTGGGGACCTCTCCAAGTGGGCAGACAGCCTTGAGAAAGGCAAGCCACCGTGGGCAGGGCAAAGCCACTGTGGGCAAGGCAAAACCTGCCAAGGGCAGGGTGGAGCCCCCACAGATATGGAAAAGTCACCCGCAAAACACAGAGCACTGCTGCCCGCAAAACATGGAGTGGAGCCGCCCATGAAAACGGAATGGAGCCACCCACGAACGGAGCGAGCCGCCTCCGCGGAGGGCCAACTTGGCGTGTCACCGCAAAGACGGGGGGAGACAAGAAGCAGACATAGAAAAACACAGAAGAAAGGACACACAGCAAGAGCAAGCAGAAAGGGGGGCGGGATATGTAACAACAACAACAACAAAAATCTCCACATCTTGAAAACAGCCCTATATTCCTTGTAACCAAAGATATTGGCTTTAATAAGGATTTACTTGAGAAAACATACCATTAAATTATTGCAGTGTTTTGGAACCATACTTCTCCTCATGGATAGGAGACCCCAAATGGCTGGCTGGCTGGCTGCCTTCCACAATGAAAAGGCAACAACACAGAGGCAAAAAAAAATGTCCTGATTTGTGAAACATTTTTACAGCAGGACTTTTTGAAACTAATAAGGTGAATTTCACAATGTAAGGAAAATTCCAAATGCCATTTCCGCAAATGCCATTTTGGCAGCCAAATTCATTGTGAAGGAGAGAGAGAGAAAAAGAAACTGAATTCTACCCTGTTTTCTCCATTGAAAAGGAGAAGGACCTTATATAAACTAATGGGATATAATGTTAACTACATCCTCACCTCATGTATAAATAATTCAAGTCATAAAATATTAGGTATTCATTACTAGTGGCCAATAACAAAATATACTTAATGATATGGAAAAGTAAATAACAAAATGGAGAAGCAAAATAACTTAGACAAGAGTTTATGTTCTAGAATCAGACTCCCTGAGTTTGAAACCTATCTTTATCACTGTGTATCTTTGTTACTTAACCTCCTGTGTATTTAGTTTCCTCCTTGTTGAAATAGGATAATAATAGCACCTACTGTCAAAAGTCATCTTGAGGATTTAATTAGCTAGTCCATGTAAAATGCATGAAAGAATATAGTATAACTTCCTTAGTTAAATATATTTTTTAAATGACAAAATAAGATGCAGCTATAAAGAATGAGCTAAAGGAAACATTTGAGAAAGAGGGCTGGTTTTTGAGTGTTAGTTTATGGGTGATTCTGACTGTTTTCTTTGAATCCATTTGTCTCCCACACCCAAAGGAAAAAAAAACATACAAAACTCTCTCTCTCTCTTCTCTCTCTCTTTTGCTCTCTCTCTCAGCAATTATATAAATTATATTTCTTTAATTAGTAGGCTTTGTAATTGTCACAGAAAACCAAAACAGTTTACTTATTTGGTAAATTCACAAGCTTTATGTGCATAAATTTTGATATTTTCATTTATACTGCCAAGTATCATACTGTTTGGAATAAAACCTAAACAGGTTTTGCAGTTAAGAATAAATCTGCTAGTTAAAGGTAGAGTTACATTCCTTATCAGTTACCACTCCCACTCTCCTCTTACATCAGCTTCTAAAAGTCCTTAAGCAGGTAATATTTATTCCAGTTTGCTGTTCATATAGAGTCTGTAGAACAAGTCCAAATTGAATCTCCTTTTCCTGGAAATCACCAGCCCCAAATTTGCCAGCCCCCTCCCCTTTCTTTAGGCGGAAGTGAATAAGTATATCCCACACAGGTGTGGAGTTCCACTAGTTTTACAGCAGTTACAGTTTTTCAGAAGGCAGCTTTCACTGAGACAGTTTCTCATAGGGAGCAATTTTTAAAATATTAAAATGCCTCTATGGACCACTCAGGAGATCTTATCAGACATGTATTAAACAATATGCTATGCAAAAAGAACTGACACAAATTAGGCCCTGGGATAGCTGAGTGGGCATTTGGTTTATTACCCATCCTGTCATTCAAAGGCTAGTTTTCTGAAGTTGGTCTCACCTTTGCCTTAAATCAGCCATGAATATGACTTATGCTTGATGGGCTCCTAAAGGCTGCATGTGAATGGTTCCTACTGAATCCATGAAAATGCCAGAAAAAACAACATGGTAGGTATTTCAGGGCTCACAACGCTAAATGATTTCTACCACCCCATGGCAAAAATGCCAAGGATACAGAATATACCACAAATTAGAAATACATTCCAATTCTTCTCATGAGAATGTTTATTTAAACGATAGAAGAAATAATTCCAGCAATGTAATCAAAATTTGTTATCTTTCCAATTGCAGAGCGCATCAGTAAATCCATAAGCTGCCAATCTGCGGTAGCTAAGGTTGGTAAGACCTGAGCACACTAATCAATCAGCGAAGTCTAGGACATAATTGAATCAGCCAAAAAGCATTTATTTTCAAGAAATGCCCTGACACCCACCTTCCCACTCATCCTTTGTAATAATTTCAGTGTGATTTTCACAAAACGGTCATACCCTACCTCAAACACCTATAGCGGTATATACTAAAAAACAAAGTCAAAACACCTTACCATGATTATTAAAAATCTATATACTAGCTTTGCGCAGTGGCAGTATCGCAGCCAATGAGGTTTATCCGAGGCGCAATTATTGCTAATTGAAAAAAAAAATCTATAAACTGAAAATGTATCATGATGTGGCCTCAACCTTATATCAATTTTATCTCACATTGTGGAAGAATGAAAACAAAGCTTCTTCTTTCATGATGTCATGTTTTATTTCCTAGTCAGGAAAAAGTGAGGCATTAAATATGCTTCCACAATAAGATGTATACAGTTTACATTTTTCCTGTTAAAAATATATTTAGTTCAATTATTGGAGACTTGTTACACTTGTATAAGAAACATTCAGGTTGTCCTTTTAAAAACAAAGCATCCCTACCACTAAACAATAGGTGGCACTTTTTGCAAGTTCTTCCAATCATTGGAGGTCAATCTCTTCCTGGAATATTCTCAAAAATAAATGTAACTTTTGATACATCAATTACTGTTCTTCCAAGTGAATCTAAAATATAATAATGGCCATTCAAGTATGATGGATTAAAATTGCATTAATTCAACTATAAACTTTTTTACAACTATCCAATGATGTCCTTTCTGAAATGCGAAATGAGAAACTGCTTCTGATATGCTGTTTATTAGTCAGGAAATATTTGATTTACAGGTGATGACACCATGAATATGATGAAGCGGCTGATAGAATTTTGAAGTTTCAGGATTCGTTTTTCCTATATTGTGGAAATAAATGAAGATCACCCAAATGAGACAAACAGAGGCTAGTTAAACAGAACTTGCCATAGCAAGGAATTCAGCCACCATTACTTGTGTTCGACAGAGACTCAAAGGTAGGCAAGAGGAAGGAAAAACTTTATAGTGAAAAATGGAAAGGCTTAAGGTATGCTTTGATTGAAGGTTACTGGCAGAGAAAAGCTGGAGGTAGGATAACTAGAAGTGGGGCATCTTTTGTGATTAGTGTGAGGAGCATATTTGACTTTCTCTGGTTGGTCCTGGAAGTGAGGCAAAAATAGAAAAGCTGGTAATTACTGACCATTCTGGATAGTTTGCTGCAGAAGTTATGATTTGGCTTCCCAAGCTGGTTGCTGTGTGTCCGAGTTCTGTTGTGATGTATAGCCTGGCCATTATCCATTTGTATATTCAGTCTAAAACATTATTGATTCATAAAACAGTTACATCAATTAATGGTAACATTTATTTTTTGGAGATTTTTGGTGTGGTAGTTCTTGGTTTTCATCCAACAAAAATTCATATCTTTGTGTAAGCACTTCCTGTAGAATTCACTTTATATCCAACAACAGTGTTCTGGTGTACTATTATACCTGTTTAACAAACCTATGGCTAAATCACAATAGAAGTCAGGGCCAGAGAAATCAGGGACATCAGCAGAGTAGGCATTGACACTATTTCCTGTATAACACTTTCATTCACAGTTTGCAAAGGCTCTCTTTAAAAGCTTATGTGGACAGGACATCATCAACATGATGACATAAGATATCCCCTGGAAAAATCTCCCCTCAGAATCAGCTCATAATAGGACATATCCCACTTGCTTAGAACTCTGGAGTTCTCCAACTTAGAGATTGGAGAACTCCACAAAAGCTAAATCGAAGAATAAGAAAAAAAAATCTCCAAGAACAGGTATGAAATTTCCATCCTGGAACTGAGAGTCTGTTAACTTCCCTCTCAGTTGGTCCCCCACCAACCGATGTAAATATCTTAAGACAAATGAAAACAAGAACAGAACATATCAAAACTTATGGGAAGAGGAAGAGTTCCAGGAAGATGGCAACAGAATAGACAGGCAGGCCTCAGTTCTCTCACAATAACAACAGAGAAAGGGCCAAAAACCTCTGAGGGAGCTGCTTTGGGAGTCAGTAGATCAGAAAGTGCTATACAACCCACTGGAGGGAGAGGGACAGAAAGATGAAGAACCCAAAAATATATGGAAAATTAAACAACACATTCTTAATCAGTGGGTCAAAGAGGAAATTGCAAGAGAAGTCAGTAAATATCTTGAGACAAATGAAAATGAGAGCAAACATAAAAACCTATGGGACACTGAAAAGGCAGTGCTGAGAGAAAGATTTATAGCCTTCAATGATTACATTAACACAGAAGAAAGAGCTAAAATCAAAGACCTAACTGCACACCTTGAGGAACTAAAGAATAACAGCAAACTAATCTGAAACCAAGTCAAAGGAAAGAAAATAAATGTCAGATCAGAGCAGAAATAAATGAAATTGAGAACAAAACAAAACAAAACAAAAACAATAGAGAGAATCAACAAAACCAAAAGATGATTCTTTGAGAACAACAACAAAATCGACAACCCTTAGGTAGACTGACAAAAATAGAGAGAAGATGAAAAGAAATAAAATCAGAAATGAAAACAGGGACATTATCACTGACACCCCAAAATAAGATAGATGATAGGTAGATACAACAAAAAATTAGACAATGTTGATGAGATGGACAAATTCCAAGAAACACACGAACAATCTACACCAACCAAAGAAAATATAGATGACCTCAACAAACCAAACACAAGTAAAAAGATTGAAACAGATATCAAAAACCTCCCAAAATGGGGAGCAGATAAAGCTCGAGTGGTTGAGCACCTGTTTCCCATGTACAATGTCCTGGGTTCAATCAATCCAAGGTACCTAAAAAAACAAACAAACAAAAACAAAAACAAACAAACAAACAAACAAAAACTCCTGATGAAATGCCCAGGACCGTATGGCTTCACAGGTGAATTCTACAATCATTAAAAGACATTCAAGCTCTTCCAAAATATTGAACAGGAAAGAATGCTACCAAACTAATTCTATGAAGCCAACATCACCCTAATATCAAAACCATATAAAGATACTGTGAAAAAAGAATATTACAGACCAATATCTCTAATAAATATAGATGTAAAAATCCTCAACAAAATATTTGCAAACCCTATCCAAAAGCACATTAAAAGAAATAAATATCATGATAATTTTGTTCCAGGTATACAAGGATATTTCAACGCAAGAAAAATCAATTAGTGTAATAAACCACATTACTATATTGTAGGAAAAAAGCACATGATCCTCTCAATTGATGCAGAAAAGTCACTTGACAAAATATAGCAGCCTTTATTGATAAAAACAAAAACAGGAAACAAAAAAAAACAAAAAATAGGAAAAGAAGAAAGCTTTCTCAATATGGTAAAGTGCATATGTGAAAAACCTACAGCTGGCATTGTACTCAATGGTGAAAGACTGAAAACTTTCCCGCTGAGATCAGGAACAAGACAAGGATGCCCACTGTCACCACTGTTATTCAGTATTGTGCTAGAAGTTCTAGCTAGAGCAATTAGGCTAAAGAAATAAAAGGTACCCAAACAGGAAAAGGGAAAAGTAAAACTTTCTCTATTTGCTGATGATATGATCCTAAATCTATAAAATCCTGAAAAATCCACAACAAAGTTTTTAGAATGAATAGATGAGTTCAGCAAAGTGGTAGGATACAAGATTAATATGCAAAAAATTAATGGCGTTTCTACACACTAATGATGAGCAATCTGAGGAGGAAATCAGAAAAAAAATTCCACTTATAAAAGCTACTAAAAGAATGAAATATTTAGGAATAAACTTAACCAAACATAAAGAGCCTGTATTCAGAAAACTACAAAATATTGTTGAAAGAAAGGATATAAATAAATGGAGGGACATTCCACGTTCATGGACTGGAGGACTAAATATTGTTAAAATGTTAATTCTACTGAAACTGATTCATGCATTCAATGCAATCCCAACAAAAATCCCAACAGCCTTTTTTTGCAGAAATGGAAAAGCCAATTATCAAATTTATTTGGAAGGGTAAGGGGACCTGAATAGCCAAAAATATCCTAAAATAGAAGAACAAAGTTGAAGGGCTCTCACTTCCTGACTTTAAAGCATATAACTTAGCTACATTGGTAAAAACAGCATGGTACTGGTATAAAGATAGACAGATTGACCAATGGAACCAATTTGAGAACTCAGAAATAGACCCTCACATCTATGGTCAAGTGATTTTTGACAAGGCTGTCAAGCTCACACAGCTGGGCCAGAACAGTCTATTCAACAAATTGTGCTAGGAGAACTGGATAGTAACATCCAAAAGAAAGAAAGAAAAAATTAACTCCAAATAGATCAAAGACCTCAGTATAAAAGCTACAACCATAAAAATCCTAGACAAAAATGTAGGAAAACATCTTCAAGATATTGTATTAGGCAGTAGTTTCTTAAACCTTACATGTAAAGCATAAGCAACAAAAGAAAAAATAGACAAATGGAACCTCCTCAAAATTAAGCACTTTTGTTCTTCAAAACATTTTGTCAAGAAAGTAAAAAGTTAGTCTAGTCAATGGGATAAAATATTTGGAAACACATACCCATTAAGGGTTTGATATCCATGTTATATAAAGAGATCATACAATTCAATAATAAAAAGACAAGCAACCCAATTAAAAAATGGACAAAAGACTTAATAGACTTTTCTCTGAAGAGGAAATACAAATGGCAAAAAAACACAAGAAAAAATGTTCAACATCACTAGCTATTAGGGAAATGCAAATCAAAACTACAATGAGATATATTCCATACCTTACAGAAGGGCCATTATTTAAAAAATCAGAAAAGTACAAGTGCTGGAAAGGATGTGGAGAAACAGGAACATTCCCTCACTGTTGGTGGGAATGTATAATGGTGAAGCCTCTGTGGTAGACAGTTTGGCAGTACCTCAAGAAGGTGAATACAGAACTGCAGTATAATCCAGCAACCTCGTTAATAGGAATATATTCAGAAGAACTGAAAGCAAGGGCACAAACTGACATTTGCACACTGATGTTCACAGCAGCATTATTCATAATTGCTAAAATATGGAACTAGCCTAAGTATCCATCAACTGGTGAGGGGATAGAGAAAATGTTGCAATTACATACAATGGAATACTATTCAGCAATAAGAAATGAAATCAGGATGCATATAACAACATGTATGAACCTTGACGATTTTATATTGAGTGAAATAAGCTAGACACAAAAGGACAGATATTATATGGTCTCACTAATATAAAGTAAATATGATGAGTAAACTCATGGAGGTAAACTCTAGAATATAGGTTACTAGGAAATAGAAGGTGGTTGAGAATGGAAGTTGATGCTTACTGTATGTAGCATAATTAATAAGGTTAATTATAAAAGTGTGGAAATGAATAGAGTTGAGAATAACACATTAAAATGGTTATAACTGGGAGCCAATGTAGCTCAGTGGTTGAGTGCTGGCCTCCCACATACAAGGTCCTAGGTTCAATCCCCGGCCCCAGTACCACCAAAATAAATAAATAAATAAACCAAAAAAATGAATGTAATTAACACTGGTGATTTATAAATGTGATTATGGCTGAAAGGGGTAGTCTGTAGAAGCAAATGTAAATTGTAAGGAAACTAGAGTATAATTTAGGGACTATATAACTTAGTGATTTTGGTGGCAGATGAAAATTTTGGTTAATAGTGTTAATATAAGAGCGCTCTTCTTTTCCAAAGTGCTAGGAATATGGTGATTACATGGAAAAATTACAGCTAATGTAACTTATGGACGACAGTTAATAATACTGTAATATTTTACATCAAATGGCAAGAAAATATTTTTCAATACTAAGTGACAACAATAGGCTGGTATAAGGTAGTATGGAATTTTTCCTTTTGGAGTAATGAAAAAGTTCTAAAATTGAGATGATGACAACATAACTCTGTGATGAAAATGAGAGTCACTGTGTGGACACTTTGAATGGAGTCTACAAATCATGGGACTGTATAACACAATAAATCCAGTGGTGCATGATGGACTATGGTTAACAGGACAAATTTCTGAACATTTTCTCCTGAATGACAACAAATATATAATACTAATATAGGGTGCTAATAATTGGGTGGGTTGGGGGAAAATACACCAAATGTTAGATATCACCTATAGTTAATAGTAATATTTTGACAATGCTCTTTCATAGTTTGTAACAAATGTTTCACAACAATGCAAGGTGTTGGTGGTGGGTTGCTGTATGAGAACCTTGCATGATGACATGCATGTCTGTTTCATAAATTCACAAATTTTATCACCCATTTATTGTTCATGTATGTTCATGTTTGAATGACATACTTCAATAAAATTTTATTTAAAAGAAAAACTTTTGGGAATGCATTAAAGGTAGTGCTGAGAGGGAAATTTATAGCCCTACATGCCTACATTAAAAAGAAGGAAGAGTCTTCTCATTTAGTACCATTGTAGTTATAAATGTCTGCTTTTTTACAAGTTTTATCCATTTTATTTTTTAATACTCAAGAACTGCTGACATACTATGGATATAGTAAAGATAAAACTTGAAAAACTGCAGATGTTGAAGGAATCTTAGATATCTTGTGCTTTAATGCTTTGTGGCAGGATTGTACTATAAGCAAATGAATTTAACAACTATGTAAATCACAAATAACTAAAAATGAACCAAAGTGAGAAGGATAGCTTCCAGTCAGTATCGTTCTATTGTAACCTGTTATTTAAGGGAATCCAAGTGATTTGTTCTAATTAGGATGTAAAACTTTTTCCAAATTACTCTTCTTCAGTTCTGCCTGCCAAAAGCAGAAACCCAACTGTCATATAGCAACCCTTCCCAGGTATATTGTCAGGTATGTGTGTTGGTCTCAGAGTATACAGATGCTATAGATATGATATGACAGCTGGTAATGATGGATTCATTTACATTGTTTACACTTCTGTGACCAGGCCTTAAGGGAAGGTCAGTTTTTAAAAAACTAAGTAGAGTCTTCCTACCAATTTCCAAATACATGTCAAAAAAGAAGGGTAATTTTGATTCAGCTTTGTTTTTGCTAAATAATACAGTCAAACAAGAGGGTTTCCAAGTGAACTGTTGAGCTGTATAAGCATTTTTATTTCAAATAAAACATATTTATATTTTTTGTCATGCTATCCATCCATACCATACTATCCTCTATATCAGGTAGTCCATAGAAATATACCTGTTTTGTTCTTTAAAAATAAAAGGAAAAGATAAAATAAAAAACCTAATTGCCTACCTGGAGGAACTAGGAAAAGAACAAACTAAACCTAAAACAAAAAGAAGGAAAGAAATAACAAAGACTAGAGCAGAAATACATGAAATTGAGAATAAAAAACAACAGAGAGCACTAACAAAACTAAAAGTTATTTCTTTCAAAATATCAATAATATTGACAAACCCTTAGGTAGACTGACAAATAAAAAAGACAGAAGATGCAAATAAATAAAATCAGAAATGAGAGATGGGGACTTTACTACTGACCAAACAGAAATAAAAAGCATAAGTGGATACGATGAACAACTGTTTGCCAACTAATTAGACAACCTGGATGAAATGGACAAATTCCTAGAAACAAACAACCTACATTGACACTAGAAGAAATAGAAGATGTCAACAGACCAATTACAAGTAAAGAGATAGAATCAGTCATCAAAACCACACCCCAGTTAAAAGAGCCCAGGACCATATGCCTTCAGAGGTGAATTCAACCAATAATTCCAAGAAGAGTTAATATTCTTCCAAATAATTGAACAGGAGGGAGCATTACCTAACTCATTGTATTAGGCCAACATAACCCTAGTACCAAAGCCAGATAAAGATAAAAGGATTGCAGACCATTTAATCTTATGAATATAGATGCAAAAATCCTCAGCAAAATCGAAACCAACAGCACATTGAAAGAAGTATACACTATGATCAAGTTGGTTTTATCCCAGGTATGCAAGAGTTTAGAAATAGACCCTCACATTTATGGCCAATCAATTCTGACAAGGCTGCCCAGTCCACTCAATTGGGAAACAATAGTCTCTTCAACAAATAATGATGGGAGAACTGGATATTCATATGCAAAAGAGTGAAGGAAGACCCCTAACTCACACCTTATACAAAAATTAACTCAAAATGGATCAAAGACATAAATATAAGGACAAGGACTCTTAAACTCCTAGAAAAAAATTGTAGGGAAGTATCCTCATGTTCTTATATTAGGCAATGGTTTCTTAGACTTCACACCCAAAGGACAAGCAACAAAAGAAAAACAGATAAATGGGACCTTATCAAAATTAAAAAACAAAACAAAACAAAATAAAAAACTACTGTGCATCAAAGGACTTCCCCAAGAAAGTGAAAGACAACCTACTCAATGGGAGAGTATATTTGGAAACTACATATCCAATAAGTGTTTAATATCTGGAATATAAAAAAGAAATCCACAAATCAGCAATGAAAAGCAAACAACCCAATTAAAAATGGACAGAAGACTTGAATAGACTTTTTTTTTCAAAGGGGATATACAAATGTCTAAAAAGCACATGTAAAGATGCTCAACATTACTAGCTATTAGGGAAACACAAACCAAAACTACAATGAAATAGCATTTCATATCCACTAGAATGGCTACTATTCAAAACAAAAACAAAAACCAGAAAATTACAAGTGACAGAAAGGATGTGGGGAAGTAAGAACAGTTATCATTGCTGGAATGAATGTAAAATGGCACAGCCACTGTGGAAGACAGTTTGGTAGTTCCTCAGGAAAGTAAATATACAATTACCATATGATCCAGCAGCCCGGCTACTATGTATATACCAAAAAGATTTGAAAGCTTAGACTCAAACAGATAATTGCACACCAATGTTCATAGGAGCATTATTCACAATTGCCAAAGATGTCAGCAACCCAAGTGTCCATCAACCAATAAATGGATAAACAAAAAATGGTATATACATACAATGGAATATTATTTGGCTGTAAAAAGGAATGAAGTCCTCATACATGTGACAACATGGATGAACCTTTGAGACATTAAGACATTGAGTGGAAAAGGACAAATATTGTATGATCTCAATAACATGAACTAATAATAATGAGCAAATTCATAGAGTAGAATCTAGAATATGTTACCAGGGGCTGGGTGATGGTGATGGTAGTCCAATATTTAAGTGTAACTAACAGCACTGTTACATATGTTATAGTATGTACGTGAATGTGGTTAAAAGGGGAAATTTTAGGTCACACATATGTTACTAGAATAAAAATTTAAAGGAATAACATAGGACTGTTTAACACAGTGAACCATATTGTAAACAATGGACTATAATTAATAGTACAAATATAAGAATGTTCTTTCATGAATTATAAGAAATGAACCACACTAAAGCAAAATGTTATTAATAGGAAGGTATATGGGGAAAATATACCTAATGTAAACAATGGACAATAGTTAATAGTACAATTTTCATATTCTTACATCAATTGTAATAAAGTTACCACACTAGTGCAAAGTGTCAACAATAGGGGTATATGAGGAAGAAAAGAAATTGTGGATCATATAAGCTGTAGAATAAATATATAATTTTCAATAAATTTTATCAAAATATTTTTTTAAAATTCTCTTGGGGCCGGCTCGATAGCCCAGTGGATAGGGCGCCGGCATACCACATGGGAGGCCCCGGGTTCGATTCCCAGGGACCT
>PVKH010023029.1:0-13952 GCA_004027955.1 Chaetophractus vellerosus
TTAAAGATTTATTTATTTTATTACATATCTCCCCTTCCCCCCTGCTGCGGCGACGTGCCGAGACTGGGTCACTGCGCAGGCGCGGCTTTCCCCGCTTGTGGGCGGCTTCTGCTTCCATCACGGCCGGCTTTTTTCAGTTCGCGGGTGGCTGGCTGCGCTCGATTTGCAGGCGACCTGCCCTGCCCGTGGCGGCTTTTGCCTGTCCGTGGCAGCTTTTTGCCCTGCCCACGGCGGCTCTGGCCCACCCACGGCGGCTTGCCATTCTCAAGGCGGTCTGCCCGCTAGGAGAGGTCCCCGGGAACCGAACCCGGGCCTCCCATGTGGTATGCCAACGCCCTATCCATTGGGCTATCCAGTCGGCCCCCACTTTTTTTTTTTTAAGATGTATTTATTTATTTAGCTCCGCTCCCTCGTTATTTTGCACTCCCTGTCTGCTCTCTGTGCATTCTTCTGTGTCTGCTTTTCTTCTCTGTCGGCAGCACCGGGAACCAATCCTGGGACGTTCCTGAGTGGAGAGAGGTGCTCAATCTCTTGCGCCACCTCAGAAACCTGGTCTGCTGCATCTCTTATTGTCTCTCTTCTGTGTCACTTTTTGTTGCGTCATCTTGCAACGCCAGCTCTCCACGTGGGCCAGCACTCCTTCACAGGCCAGCTCTCCGCTCGGGACAGCTCTCTGCACGGGCCTGGCTGCCATGTGGGCCAGCGTGCTTTTCACCAGGATGCCCCAGGAATCGAACCCTGTACCTCCTATATGGTAGATGGGAGACTAATCACTTGAGCCACATCCACTTCCAGCAGTTACTTTTAATGGAGAGGGAAGGAGACCTGTGATTGGGGCTTTTGGGGTGTCAGGTAAAGATATATTTCTTAACTGGAGAGTTACTAGGGTATTGGTTTTATGTAAAGTCAATAAATTATATATGTGTTTTATGCAGTTTTCTCTATCTGTAATGCAACATACAATAATTTTTTTTTTAAATCTTAGGTCTTAAAAATCTTATTTCATGATGACAATATTTTAATATTAATATACAACAAGATTTTTATTTTAAGAATTAACTTCTTTCAAGAATTAACTTCCTTTTGTATTTAACATAGGACCACTTTTACCACTGAATAATTCTTATCTGTCCTTCAAACTTTCAAGGACTCTCATAATCAGATACCATTTTTTCTTTCTGATTCCTCACCCATAAAATGAGGATAATAAAATGATTATTCCAAAAGACTGCTGTGAGGAATAAATGTAAAATATTTAGAACAATGCCTAAAAAAGTTGTAATATCTCCATCTTATGTTCTCATAATCCCTTCTTTCAAACCATAACTCTGTTAACTCCATGCCTTTGCTCTTGCTCTTTTCCCTACACAGAATGCCTTTTATCTCTAGCAAAATTCTACTTATCTCTTAACATCAGGTTCAGATATGAAGGCTTCCCAAGTAACCACCAAAAAAAATTAACCATTCCCAACTCCGTTCTCCCTCCCATGGGATTTTGTTCCTATCACAGGTCTAGTCATACTGAATTGTACAAATTTTCTATGTACACTTTATTTCCACATGACTGGGGTTAGAAACTGCTCATTCATTTTGGTATCCCATATGCCTACCCTACCAACATACAACAAACCATCAACAGAAAGTAATGGCTAAATTTTTAACTAATAGTTCCTCCCACATTGATGTTTTCTTCAACAGGGAAGGCAGAGTAGCTATTTTGTTAGACCTATGATAAAAGACATACAGAAATATGTATGTTTCAACAGTTAAACTGGAAATTATCTCTGCTTCTTAAATGAAAAACGGATCATACCATTCAGCCATTCATTCTTTACTCCACTCTACCCTCCCCCCTCAATCCCCCACCTCCGGCTGCCACTTCACTAAACAACACATCTTGGACATTATTAGGGGAGAGGGAGGGAGCTAAACAAGTCATACCGTTGAAAACATGAAAACACCTTAAATCTCATTTCCTGATGAAACAAAACTGTATTCACAGGTCAATGGGGAGCAACATTTTATACAAAATGTTATCAGGGAATTTTTTTTTTTCTTTTAACTAGAAATTTGGTGTGAAAGGTTAAGATACAGAATTCTCTCAATAGTCTGTGATTTCTTAACAGCAAAAACCTTGTGTAATTTCATTTTTAATCTTCCCAAGTGTCTAATATAAAAACTAGCATAAAGCTGGTCTGTCTTCTCCCACTGGTAAGATCCATTTAGGAAAGAGACTTTTCTCTTACTCACCAGCATGTCCTCAGCACTCAGCACTAAATGTTGAATTAAGTACAGACTTGTATCACAGCATGTATCCTTTGAGAAGAGGATCATTTATTCATCTCTATGCCAATCAACCAACATTGGACACATAGTGGGGCATTCCACATTTTCTGAGTTAGTACATGATCTTGGGTTTCTTTCTTAAGAGTAATTCATTCCCAGCTATGACCTCAAGCAAAGCTACTTCCTTCAGCCATTCTTCTGGAATGAAGAAAAGATGTGATTCTACCTCAATTTCTTCTTTTCACGTTACTTTAGCTCTGCCTCCATGCTATTCTGAAGAATGGCAGTAACAATGAATTGGGAGACAGGAGACTGACTTTAGTCCCAGCTCTAGCACTTAGTATTTCTACATTGACCTTGGGCAAAGTAAACTACCAGACACAGTTTCCTCAATTGTAAAATAGGGATAAGACCTCCCACTTCCCCACCTAATTCTAGATTTATAAACGAAAAGAAAAGTATGAATTAATCTCAACTTAATGAGATCTAAATATATACTTCTCCAAATAATGAATGGTGCTATCTCCTTCATACCTAACTAAAAGTTGTGATCGATAATAAGTCACAAATACTAATTAAGTACCAACTGTGTAAAAGGGAGTAGGTTAAACAATGTGATTTACAGATGAGATTGGATAAACAGCCAGCCATTCCAGAATGACCAGTGAATTTGACAGGTGCTTTCTGGCACCATATGAAAAACTTAGATTATCCCTATCACTTGAACTGCTCAGTACCACATTAAAGATAAGCTATCTCGGGAAAACAAATTAAAGCACTTACTTTGCTCAATATGACATAGCAGAGAACATGGTACCATAAACCTGAAGTCTTGAGTCCTGGCTTGGCTCACCTCTGACCAGTTAATGTGAGCATGGGCAAGCTTTCTCCTCCATAATGAGGTTAATAACATCTGCCCTATCTACAAAATAGCTGTACTGAAGATCAAAAAAAGATCAGGTATATAAAAATAATGTATAAGAAAAATACGTACTATAATACTTAATAATAGTCATGTATTCAGTATATATTGGGACCAATGCCAGCCATATTGACATGCTTATTTTATAGCATCAAGATTTAATCTTTAACTGCCACGGACAGGGCAAAAGCCGCCACGGGCAGGGCAGGTAGCCCGCGAATGGAGTGCAGCCAGCCACCCGCGAACTGAAAGCCGGCTGTGAATGGAAGCAGAAGCCGCCCACAAGCGGGGAAAGCCACACCTGCGCAGTGACCAGTCTCAGCGCGTCGCCACAGCGGGGGGGAAGGGGAGATATGTAATAAAATAAATAAATCTTTAAAAAAAAAAAAAAAGATTTAATCTTTAACAGGCAAATTCCAATAAACATACCTAAATATTCATGAGAAATTTTATTTTAACCATATACACAAGCGAAGAAAAACTGATTTATATATATATATATATAATATATTAATGCACTTTGGCTGCAATTTTAACCTCTTTTCATGAAGAATCACTAAATCTATGTATATCTACATATACACTAATCTCATAAAGCTTAGAATGCTTTATTCTAAAAATAACCCCCAATTCTCCTCTAACACACACACATTTCTACCTAAAGAACTTCTCTCCTGGTTTCTGCCTTGAGTATTCCTCCTGAAAAACGTTAAAAGAATCTGGATGTGAACCTCAGAATGTCATTTAACTGGGCCTAAATACCTACTTTGTAAAATGAAGCAGTTATACTTATGGTCAAATAACATTTCTTCTAGGGTGAATAGTCATGCCAATTTTTTTTTCTTAATCTCATGCCAGTTTTTTCCCTTAATCTTATGGCTACAGATTTTTCTATTCTAATAACTTCTATGCAAATACTAAAATATTTCAATCTAAAATTTATTTTCAATTCTTTTTTCCAAGTACTAACTCTACTTTTCAAATGAGACACTAGTTAAAAATAAGCACAAGTTCAAATAGTAGCTATGTTTCTTAGTTTTCACAATTACAAACACTGGTAAAAGTCAGAGAGAGTAAACAACTACTTACTCTCCATTAGGAGATAAGAATAATATTCCCACTAAGCTAAGTGAGGATACTTCAATGAACAAGACATGACGTACATCCTGCCCTCAATGAACTTATGTTGGCAAAGTCCAGTATCTGTCAAACTCTTTTATCCAAAATCTAGAATAAGAAATACAATTTATATAATGTCCCAATGGAATTACAATTGAAACAAAAGTTGCATGAAACACTATTCTTGTTACGTGTGATGCACTCTATTGTGTTCTATTGCAATGTTTTAAATGCTGGTAGCATATTAATTCCATGACTCAGCAATGGGTCATGACCCACAGTGTAGTAAGAAGAGCTATAGACTAATCTTTGTCATTTCCTTCACCAAAAATGTGCCAAAGGCCAAGGACGCAGCCCTCTTATTTCTATCACCCCCAGAGTACAGAACATAGTAAGTGTTCAATTTATCTTTTACACACAGAACTTTGCACACACGGAACTTAAATTGAATTTTATTATCTCTATTCTTTATTTCACATAAATTCTTCTCATGTTAAATTTAAATGCTGCCTCAAAAAGTGCTTATGAATTTAATAATTTTAGTGACTGGCACTAAAACTCCCCAAATTGCCCAAACCAGAAAGCTAGAAATCACCTTGAGTCCTTCTGTCCCTAACCAAAAATGAGTAAGTTCTTTCACACTTCTACCTTCTTGATGTCTCTATCGTCTGTCCACTTGTCTGAATTCCCAATGCACCAAGTCTAGCTCATTTTACCATCAGGATTTCCTGGGATTATTACAAGTCTCCTAATTGATCTTTCTGATTCCAGTTTTAATCAAGGCTAATCTGGTCTCAACTCTGCAGCAAGAGTTATTTCTAATTATCAATTTTTTTAAAGATCTATTTTATTTATTTTTATTTATTACCCCCTCCCCCCATTGTTTGCGCTCACATCTGCTGTCTGTTCCTTGTGTGCTCGTCTTCTTTTTACGAGGCGCCGGAAACCGAACCTGGGTCCTCCCATGTGGGAGGGAAGCACCTAATGGCTTGAGCCACCTCTGCTCCCGCTTGCTGTGTCTCTCATGGTGTTTCTTCATTGTGCCTCTTTGTTGTGTCATTTCATTGTGTCTCTTCATTGCGTCATCTTGTTGCATCAGCTCGCTGTCTTTCTCATCTTATTTAGGAGGCACTGGGAACTGAACCCGAGACCTCCCATGTGATAGAAGGGCACCCAACTGCTTGAGCCACATCTGCTTCCCTCTCATAATCAATTCTAATCTTGTTCCTACCCTGCTTAAATCATTTCAATGGCTTGCCTTATTCTTGGGATAAAACCCTAGGCCATTATCTTTCCCTTCTCTCTTATCACTGTCGCAACAGTTCTCTACATTCAGCCACTCAGTGGTCTCCTAAGGCCTTCACTTTCCCTCCTTTTTCAAGTGGCTAACTTCCACTTGTCCTTTAGGTCTTCAGCCTAGACTTTCCTTCAGAAAAACCATTCTTAACCTCCTAAGTCCAAGTTGGGTGTCCTTTCTAAGAACCTCCAATTCTTTGTATCCTGTCTTTTCACTATCAGAGCATTGTCACACTTCATTATTCTTATCCATCTGCTTCTCTATATCCCCCACTAGTAAGTAAGTCCACAGCTGTACCTCAGCGCACCGCACAGTGCCTAGCGCTAGGCACTCAAATACTTGCTTAAAGAATGAATGATACGGCGCCGGTTCGCCACATGGAAGGCCCCGGGTTCGGTTCCCAGGGCCTCTCCGAGTGGGCAAACCGCCTTGAGAGGGCAAGCCGCTGTGGGCGGGGCAGAGCCAGCGTGGACAGGGCAAAAAGCCGCCACAGGCAGAGCAAAGCCACCAAGGGCAGGGCAGGTCACCCACGAACAGAGCAGAGCCGCCCACGAGCAGAGCAGAGCCCCCCGCGAGCGGGGCAAGCCGCCTGCGCGGTATGCTGACTTGGCGTGTCGCCGCAACGTGGGGAGACAAAGCAGACGCAGAAGAACGCAAAAATGAACACAGCAAGAACAAGCAGAAAGGGGGGGATATGTAACAAAACAAAACAAAAAAGAATGAATGATAGAATGATGCTATATAATCTGAAGCAGCAATGGGCTATAAATTAGAAGGGATCATAGCACCCCAACACGGATTAAATTGTCACACAGAATTCTTTCCACATGGCAAAACTGTTTAAGCTAAAAGGTAAAAGACAGGAATAACAAAAGGCTGAAGCTCTAGATACAATCAAGTTCCTTTCCTCTTAACCCCAAACATCAACATCCATGTTATGTAAAAGAACATTTATTTTTATTAACTGTCTATGTGTATTTAAATGTTATGTTTATATTTTATATCTGCTTTTCCTTCAGAGATATCTTTTTTACCTCTGATTTAGCCAAAATTGAAATGAAATTTTAACACACTGTTGAGAGGACCAAGAAACTAGCACTTTTAAACATTGCTAAATACTTTGTACATTGGTACAATGCATTTCCAAAGGCACTTGGCAAATTAAATTAAAAGCCTTAATCGTTTTACTCCATAATTCTACTGGTAAAAATCTAGCCTCAGAATAAAAGTAGATAAAGCACTATACATAAAAGATATTCTTTGCTAAATTATAATTGTGAAAAATTGGAAATAACCTAAATGTACAATGAGAAAAGGATTGTAAATAATTGTTTATTCAATTATAGACATTTAAAATGGTGATGAAGAATTCAAATAATTTATATATATAAAAAATGAAAATTAATTCAAGCTGATATGCAGTATTGTTAGAAGCAAGTTAGAAACATGCATAATAAAAAGGAAATGCAACAATATGCTAATACCTTATTAATCATGCTAAGGTGCATTAGTTATAAGTCAGTCACATCCCAATTTCAAAGATGTTAAAATGTGAAAAAATGTACATCTTAGAATCAGTGATATTAATATGATATGATTATGATAGATAATAGGTGTTTTCGCTCTCCTTTTTTCTAGTATTCAAATTCTCTATAGTGTACATTTATTTTGAAATGCAAGAATATTTAATTTTTAAAGTATTAAACATTAAAATAGTTTTTTACTTTTTTTAAAGATTTATTTTATTTATTTCTCCCCCACCCCCCCACTGCCGCCCTTGTTGTTTGCGCTCACCGTCTACTCTCTGTGTCTGTTTGTTGTGTGCTTTCTGTGTCTGCTCATCTTTTTTTTTTAGGAGGCACCAGGAACCAAACCAGGACCTCCCATGTGGGAGGGAGACACCCAATCACTTGAGCCACCTCCACTCCTTGCTTGTTTTGTCTGTCATTGTGTTTCCTCGTTGTGTCTCCTCGTGCATCATCTCACTGCGTCAGCTAGTCACGCCAACTTGTCACATCAGCTCACTGTCTTGCTCGTCTTCTTTAGGAGGCACTGGGAACTGAATCCAGTACCTCCTATGTGGTAGGCAGGCACCCAACTGCTTGACCCACATGCACTTCCCTATTATTTGATTTTAAGACAACCATTTAGTTCTAGTACTATTGACTAAAGAAAGATAAACTTATAAAACCATCCTCTTTTGCCTTCTGAGTAGGCACCATGTCTTATGTTGCTTACTTCATAGGTTTAAGAAATTGCACAAACATGTTTTAAACAATGACATGCAGTGACATACAAATAACATGCTGACTAAATCACAAAAATTATTTACCTAGAGAAATTGTCTTATTCCACATGAATATTTCCACAGGAAATATTAAGACATCAAAATAACTTATTAAGCACAAAGTAAATCATAGCATCCACTTTTATGTCTATCATTACAGTATAATGACAGTGGTATCTGAGATTGCTATTTCCAACATAGTAAATAAAATGATTATGCTTTAATGAGCTTTATTTTCAATTGTATACTTTATTTAATTTAATTGAATTCATTCAGGGGCTGCTAATATAGGATAAGAAATGAATGTTTAAACACAAAACAAAGCACCATTTACTAGAATTTTACCTGACAAGACTTCAAACCCTCTTATCATGTATAATATTACCCACTGAAGAGGACAACCATCAGTAATCGGCAAACATTTTAACCTTATGCTTATGGAAGGCTATTGTGTTAGACAGAGTTCTCTAGAGAAACAGAACTGACAGGAGCAATTGAGAAAAAAGCATTTGCCAGATCAATAGCTGCACACCAGGTTCAGGGGATGTGATGATTTGCTCAAGCAATGATACCACATCGGCAAGAGCAGCTGCAACTCAAGTTACCACCTGGTTACATTCACAATAATCCACTGTCATCCTCCAAGATCCATTTGTTTTCTGCACAGGCCAAATAGGAGAGCTGAAAGGGGATGTGGTAGGAACACCACCCCTGAATCCTTCACGTCATTGATAGTGGCACTGATCTCTACAATCCCTCCAGGAATCCAGTTTGGGTTTTGTTGCGTTGGTTTTTTTTTTTTTTTAACTATTTTGCAAGTTCTAGTAGCTTCTACTTGGTCTTTCCTACCGTAACAGCTCTCACTCCACAAGTCAGGGAACCAATGTGGGGATTCTGCCAGTTGCAGAGTATGTCTATCTCAATTATGCATTCCAAAATTGGTGAAATAGCCATAGAATGGGTCTGGGGATGCACTGGACCCACTGAGAAACAACTTGAGCTAAAACTCCACTGATCACCTGACACCCATAAGCCCCTACTCTGATTGTGTAGTTTTGGTCTCCTGGAATTAATGTCACTTCTGTGCTAGTGTCTAATAATTCCCGAAATGTCTTATCATTTTCTTTTCCCCAATGCACAGTTACCCTGGTAAAAGGCCACAGGTCTCTCTGGGGAAGGGTAGGAGGAAGAGTAACAGTATAAATTTTGGGCAAGGTAACAAGGTCCTTCCCCAAGAGGACCTGGCCGTCCCCTTATTCAAGGGGCTCTGAGTCTGTAAACTGTCTCAAGTCTGGGAATTGATTAAGGGGACATGACTTTCTGTTTTATAGTTCAAGTTAAGACATTTGTTTGGTTGACTTAGAACTCTTCTGCTTCTACAGATCAAGTAGGAATTTAGTAGACTGACTATCTATTTTACATCTAGGTACCCCATGATCTACTAGCCAACGCCATCTCTGTCTGTGAGTCAGACTATTTTGATTGCTGCTTTGAGTCTGCTGTCCATTGTGGTAGCCACACCCACCTATCTTCAGTGATTAGGTAATGCCACTTGGATTCTGCCAAACCGGGATCTGATCATCCCCACTGTGCTTAAGGATCCCAGTTCATTAAGAGCAGTACCTAAAGTACTATGTGACCTATAAAGAACAACCACAGAACTCTTCAGGGAAGATAAAGTTAGTCTTACAAATTTATTCCTTATAGCCCTGGTGAAAGGTGTTGTGTCCTCTGGACATTCCTGGCATGGGTGAACAGTTCTTACATGATAAATCCACTCTAGCATTCCAATCTCTCTAAGCCATTGGATTTCCTCATCTACATTATACCATTCTGGCATTTTGACCTCAAGTAATGTCAGCCATCTTTTAGTCCATGTTTGAGACAACCACCCAAGCTGGTAGAGCCCTATCTAACCTCAAGATATAACACTGAATCCAGAATCTCTGCTTAGTGGGCCCGTATCAATAAATTCAGCCTGACCGAACTTTAGATTCCTTCTAACATTATCCCACAACCTTAATATCCATTCTCACACATATTCACCTGATTTCTATCTATATAAATTGGAAAACTCATGAAGTTCTTTTGGAGTATTGTATACCTCACCATCGGTCACACTTTGTACCTCACCTTTGGGGCTTGTTGGGACTTCAGTCTAGTTATAGGTCTGGAAGAAAAGAGGGGTGGGGGTGGGTGGGTCAGGAGAAGCATTAGAAGTGTTACCTCAGGGCATTCTATTGCAGTTTCACCTGGTGAAATAGGATTAATCTCTTCAGACAGAGGAGTGAGGGCTGTTTCCTCAAGGAGAGTGGTCACAGGTTTATCAGGCACAGTAGTGTTAATCCCTCAGGTGGAGAATGGATGGCAGATTCCTCAGGGCATACTAGAAGTTGGGTGACTGTTTTCTCAGGACAGACCATTACAGGTTCATCTGGCAATGTCTCAGCAGAATCTAGGGTTTCAATGTCCCCACTGCCATCATTATCAACCCATATGTCCCCATTCCAATTTTCAGGATCCCATTCCTTTCCAATCAATGCCCTCACTTTAACAGCAGAAACCCTGCCAAGGTTGAGAATTTAGTTTCTGTTTTAATTCTGTTTTCACATAATGAAACTCTCGGTCTGGTTTTCAGAGATCTCAAATCTGCGACTACATGAATTAAGACCTTCTTTTAGGGCACACATAGAAACTTTCATATCCTTCAAGCGGCACTTAAGTTGCAAATTTGAAGCCTTCAGCCCATCCCTTTCTTTTATAACTGTATCCAACATATTTAGGAAAAATCAGCCAATATCATTATACTTAACTCTACAAAACTCTGTTAAGGTGTCAAAAACACTGTCATAAAGATCCTTGCATCTGAGTAAGTGTATCCAGTGGTGAAATACTGCGTATCTCTATTGCCATACCACAGACTATCAGTACCATCTTGATTACTGGATATAGAGTCATTAGTGCCTTTGAAGCCAATCAGAGTAGGGAGCCAATTGCAAGAAACCCAGAACCAACTCAGAAATGCCAGTTTTAAGATTCTATTTCTCAAGAACCATTCCTGGTACCAAAGCTGTATTAGTCAGGGTTCTGTCAAAAAACAGAACCGACAGGAGTTATCTGTAAATATTATGAGATTTTATAAAATTGTCTCATGCAACCATGAGAATGCACAAGTCCAAATCCTGTAGGCAGGCTATAAGCTGGGAACTCTGATGAAAGTTTTCAATGAATTTCCTAGGAGAAGCTGGCTGGCTGAAGTGGAGATGGAAATTCTCTCTTCTGACTGCTAAAATTATCATTTCTCCTTTTAAGGACTTCAACTGATTGGTTGAGATATCTCATTGCTGAAGGTAATCTCCTCAGTTGACTGTAGATGTAATCAGCCATAGAGACAATCAACTTACTGATGATTTAAGTCCAGGAAACTTCCTCACAGTAACCATGAGGCCAGTGCTAGCTTGAACAAACAACTGGGCACAATTACCTGGCCAAGTTGACACATGACTCTAGCTATATTCTTGACAAAGATGCTTAAAACAAAAGTTTTAAATGAGATGAAAGCCATGTTCTCAAGCAAGGGCCTAAAGCCTAATATTTTGTAGAAATGACTACCAATGCCATTTTTCAACAACTCTAACATTCCATAAAAATATATCCAATATGCATATAAATAAATAACAATAGAGAAACACAGTAACCATAATGCATAAAATATCATTTAATATGATATATTTAATTCCAAAGAAAACTTAGTTTCTATCTTTCTTCTTCATAACTCCAGCCTATGTTTCACTACAACAGATTAGATGATGATATTTATCAGGTCATGAGATTTATGTTGATCCTGGGAAGAAATTATAACTTATCTAAATGGATAGTATAACATGGATACTTTGAAGGAATTGGTAAATGCTACTAGCACTGTAGGTGCATGACCAAAAAGTCATGACTTACTAAGCTCATTTTCTTCTCCTGAGGGGGCAAATGGATCATGGAAATTCTGTCAACTTAATTACTATGCCACAAAATATTTGATGATAGACCACATCAGGAGTCTGAATTTTTTTCCACGTCGAAGAAAGCAATGCCACATACAGTTCTAGGGTCTCATCTTCACAGCTCCATGACCAGAAAAGAAATACCCTTCCCCGCTGGCTCCAGAAGTCGTATCCCAAAGGAGGACTCTGACTGGCCCAATATGGATCATGTGCCTAGCTATGGCCAGAGTGCCAGGTCTGATACCAGAAGGAAAGATGTAAACAGATGCTGGTAAGTTAAAGATGAGAACCAATACAATACCCAAAGGGTGTCAATTAATAGAAAGGTTATAGTGGTATAAATATACTATTCTACACTTAGCCCTGTCCAGCAATTTTTTAAAAATTTATTGGGAGCATATAAAGAAGTAATATTAACTAAATGTGCAGGATCTTTTTTTTTTTTTTTTTAAAGATTTATTTATTTTATTACATATTTCCCCTTCCCCCCGCTGCGGCGACGCGCCGAGAGTGGTCACTGCGCAGGCGCGGCTTTCCCCGCTTGTGGGCGGTCTCTGCGTCCGTTCACGGCCGGCGCTTGATTCAGTTCGCGGGTGGCTGGCTGCACTCCATCCGCGGGCGACCTGCCCTGCCCGTGGCGGCTCTTGCCCTGTCTGTCGCAGCTTCTTGCCCTGCCCACGGCGGCTCCGGCCCGCCCATGGCAGCTTGCCATTCTCAAGGCGGTCTGCCCGCTAGAAGAGGTCCCCGGGAACCGAACCCAGGGCCTCCCATGTGGTATGCCGGCGCCCTATCCACTGGGCTATCGAGCCGGCCCCAGATGTGCAGGATCTTAAGGAAAAAAAAATTTAGAGGGAGGAAGTGATGGGCCCAAACAAAGATAAGTATAAAGACCAACACCCAGCTTTAAAAAAATAATAATAAAACATAACAAATTAAGTAAGGTAAGTGAAGAAGAAACAATTGTGTAAGCTAAATATGAGTGAAGAATATTATTTGATTATCATAAAAATGAATTAAGCCTCATGCTGTTTTAAGAGAAACATAAGATCTACAAAACAGGTCACAGTTCTGGTCTACTCTGTGCCAGTCAGATCACACTAGTGTTTTAAAAATTCTGGAAGCAGCAAGCAAGAAAATACAGAGACCTGAAACCATGTCACATAAAAGTAACTTAAATACTTGCTGACGCCAAAAGTAAAAAAGTAAAAGATTCTATCAATTCAAAAAGGCTTCTTTGGACACATCTGAGGAAATTTTTAAGAAGGCTCAAGAGTTTTTGAGACACAATGAAATGTTCTGCTGTCCTCTCAATTTTCCTTTAGCAAGCATAAAGATAGCTAGTGAGAGCTCCTTCTATGTACTTAGCTTTGTTCCAGGCAGACGGTTAAGTTATTTTCTCATTTAATGTTCACAACCATTGAATTAAGTAAATAAAGAAATTCCTATTCTACAGATGAGAAAATTGAGGTTCAGGGAGGACAGATAAACTGACCAAGGCCACAGATCTAGCAAACAGCTGAATGAAAATTTTTCCCATATCTGACTCCAAAGACCACTCTTTTTACACTAGGCCAAGCTGCCTCTACAATAAACATCCAGTTGCTGAACATAAAAATGTTCATTCTTGCAAATTATAAAATACATGCAAATTAAAATAATCTTACAACACATTATTTTACACCTCTGAAGCAGTGATGAGGAGATAATTAAATTAGCATTCATTCACAGTTTTGCAGATTGGCACAACTCTGGAAAAGTAATTCATCAATTTGTGTAGCTTCAGAATGTTCACACCCTTCCAACAATTTCATTACCTTCCACTCATTAATCCTATTCCTGGCAATTTATTCCAAGGAAATTCCTCACTTGCATTAATAAGATACCCTACATTTAAGGTTATAATAAATTATGATATAAACACAAAGAGATATATTTATGTAGCAGTTTAAAAGTATATTTATGAAGGCCATAAGAAATAAGGTGGTCATGTTTTAAATGAAAATAGCAAAATATGCACATTATAACTTTATATAAGTAAGGAGT
>PVKH010023030.1:0-13948 GCA_004027955.1 Chaetophractus vellerosus
CATTTGCTTTTAAAAGAAAAAAAGAAAGAAAGAAAAAAAAAAAACACGTGATCTTTTGTTTAAAACTCCTTTTTCTTTTCTTGAGCTAGTGATGATGCACTGTGGTCATTTTAAGTTCAAGTCAAATTTAACTTGAGGGTCCATATGTCAATGAAGGTGCTGTCTGTGGGATTCAGCAATAAATAAGTTAGACAATCCTTGCTGTCATGGAGCTTACAAGAAATTACAAATGTGATAATTTGGAAAAGGAAACATAGGATTTTGGGAGAATGTATAGCAATGGATTTAAGCTACTACTGGTGTCTGGAACAGCCCTCCCTGAGGAAAAGACAGTTAACTCAAGGCTCAATACAGTTTGGTTTCAAAGATTCTATTCATTGTACCTCTGAAATGTCTCCTTCCTTTTGATCTTGTTTAGACCTTGTTTCTTCCATTGAACTCTTGCATTATTAAATGGTCTTGGTCTTTCTTCTTCTATCTTCTTTATCCCTAGTTCATCTTATATTTTACATCTTAGTAGTAATTTTCCTACAACACATTTCCTCTACAGAGATCATTAGTAATTCCTCACTATCATACACTGTAGTATGACATAATTATGAAATTATTTACTTGGAATTTAAAAGACCTGCATAATTTGGCACCATCCCAGGGAAAATAGCTTGTTATATTAGACTTGAATTAGGAATATTTTATTCCCTCTTAATCTTCAGGGGCAATGTAGTCTGTATCGACTAGTGATTAAAAGCACAACTTCTGTTATCAGATTGTCTGAATTCAAATTCCAGCTCTTCTGCCTACCAGCTACTTGGCCTTGGTAAATGAAGATAATATTAGAACCTACCTCATAGGATTATTGGGAGGACTAAATCAGTTAATTTATACAGTGACCTTGAAATGGGTACTTAAAATACATTAGCTGTTGTTTTGGTATTGATTTCCTCCTCTCTGGTGATTGTGTTCAAGACAAAAAAACCTCAAGATCTTTGACCACTTTGAGTGTGTAATTCTCACACTCTTTTTATATGGCTATAGCCATACTGATCTCCTTTTAGTTTACCAAACAGGTGTGTATTTTCTGACTCTGCTTCTTTCAGGTTATTCTGTTATGATTTCTGCCTGGCATATCTCTTCTTCTTTCACAGCCTTGTTCAAATACCACCTTCTCAAAAAAGGCCATTTCCCATCCCTCTAGTAGAATAAATCTCTTCTCCTCTTAGCTCTTTCTAGCAGTGTGTACTTCTCTTACACCTCATTTCTGTAACAGCGTTATTCATGCATGTTACTTGCCTTTTTTACTAGATTTTGAGTAGGAAAAGATGTACGACTATGTGTCTAAGGAGAACTGAGAGCAGTTTATTTTCTGTGCCCAGCACAGTACATTGTTCATCATGGGCAGTTTTGTTTATTGAACTGAAATTTTTTTCCCCTCAAAATGCATGCCAGTTAGTTTGGGACTAATGAGTTTTTTCCTCCTTGCCTTGAGATTGACTCACATTGTGAGACAGTAATCCTTATTGTGAATAGGTACAACAGATTATTTATATTGCTATTTATACAGAAGTTGTAACCATGAATTTATTTCTTACGTTGTAACTTTTAAATTTTAATTCATGTAAATCTGTAAAACATCAGAATTCTTTTACTTCTAAATTTTGATTTCTGATTTTTTCCTTTTTTGTGGTTTTTAGACTCATTCTCCAAGATTAATTCCTCCTCCACAGCCACAGCCTCCACCTCCACCACCACCTCCTCCACCTCAGCAGCAGCCAATTAGAAGTTTGTTCCAGCAGCAGCAGCTACAGCCTCTGCTTCCCTTACAACATCCTCATCACCCCTCTCCTCCTCAAGGAATGCATATGCCTCCCCAAATAGAAACACCAAGAATAATGATGACCCCTCCCCCAGTAACTCCACAGCAGCCTAAGAACATACATATAAATCCACATTTCAAAGGAACTGTAGTAACTCCTGTTCAAGGTAAGTGTTTTCTTTTACTCTTTTAAAGTAGTGTTTTGTAGATTACTGTGCATCGGAAGGGCATTTGTCAATTTATTTTGTTTAAGCCATCATTGTGGCATATTCAGGTTTGTAAGGATGAGTTGTTTTTCTTGATTCCTTCCCGATTTATACACATTTTAGCTTGAAGACTCAAGTTCCATTTGTTTAAAAATTTAAATCACTTATTTTATAATTTAATGGGAAGTACTGAAAAAGCATTTAAAATTTAAAGAACATATTCTAGGTAATTGTTGAATATAAGTGTTTTTATACTTCATAAGTTTGATGGGTGAAAATGTTTATAGTAATACGTGTTAATGTTTAGGTTCTGCTCAGTCAGCTCTAATTTTATTCCAGTGTTAGCTGATTAGGAGGTAGAAATCCATTTTAAAATTATTGATTATAATTGAATAACTACTGATGTTATTACAAAAACATGTTCCTAAAGCTAGGGAACTATTTTTGAGCAATTTATACAAAATATATCCTCAAGCATCTGTTCCACAAATATTTACTGTCCCTAGCATTTGTGATATGTTGGTAAACAAAACAGACAAAACTTGTTGCAGTCATTGACCTAGCTTTGTAGGAGAGAGAGACAGTCAATAAGCAATAAATATAATGAATAACAATTTTATGTGGCATGTTAGAAGATGAAAATGTAATGAAAAATAAAAAGCAGGATAAAAGGGGGATGATAGCTGGGTTGCAGTTTTACATAGTGCAGTTAGGGTAGGCCTCTTTGAGAAAGAAAAATGTTGAAGGAGGTAAGGGAGTTAATGCTTGTAATGATTGGGGAAGAACATTCTAGGCAGAGGAATCATCAAGTAAAACGACCTTTCTTAAGGTGGGACCATACAAGCGTACTCTAGTAACCAAAAAGGTTTGAGGAGAGAACTTATAAAATCATTGTTTAAGGGAGTAAAAGAGTAGATATTCTTGAGAAATACAGTATGATTTCTTAGCATTGCTTAAAGCCCCTTGGGTTTGTGGCCATGAATTTAAAGTAAGACCACTCAGCATGGTTGTATGTTTTTCTCCACTTCAGCTACATGTCAGGTGTGGAATAAAGAGTTGAGTTTCCTAGGGGCGTGGATTTGACCAAACAGAGGAGAGTCAGTGCTTATAATGATGACCATGGAATTTAAGGTATATTTTGAGGGAGAAGAGGGTATCAGTGGAAGGAGTAAGAAAGAGAAAAGGAGGTAATTGGAGATCTTTGTAGAGAATAAAAAATGTTTAAATCAGGATTTCTAGAGGGAGTGAGGTAGCAAGATAGAAGGTATGAAATGGGATACATAAACTAGAGATTGTGGAAAGGTTGCAGTTATTGATAATGACAAGGTCTAGGATATCACTGGAGGATTGGTGGCTAAGATGGGATGGAGGACAAAATCACTGGCGGCAGTAGTAGTTCAGTGACTGGAGAGGTGTATTAAAACAATCATGTATGTGTTTCTTCAAAGAGCCAAGAATTAAGATAGGAATAATGTTGAAAATGACAGTAAACCAGGAACTAAAATGAGAGGAGTGGTTTGACCAGTACATGAACAGCAACAGTGGATTTAGTGGGAGATACACTCTGATAACTTAAGATGAAAGTTGGGGGTCTGGAGACAGGAGTGAGGATCAAAAAGGACCTCTGCCCTACCGTCAGACCTTGTGGTAAGAAGGCTATGGAAGATAACACAGCTACCACTTAAAAGGGCTTCAGGGAAAGTATTATCCTTAGAGGAGAGCTAGGTTTCTATTAGAGCAAGGTGAAAGGACTGAAGGATATCATGGATTTTGCTGATCGTGAACTTAGAATTTGGGAGGGAGCAATAGAGAAATTTCAGAAATCGGGGAGAAGTGTAAGATTTCAGGTGTGGGAGATGGCTAGTTACCTGGAGACTGGGTCTTCTTATGGCTTCTGTAAACAAGGGTAAGAGGCCTTAGAACAGGCAGTTTTGACAAGATTGGCTTTCAGTGTAAGGGGTTAGGGCTCCCTCTTGACAGTTGAATGTGTGTCAGTATTAGTAGATTGTTCTTAAACTTGGCCATTCTAGTGTTGCTGAGAAATATGAAGATAAAAGCAGTAATTAACTGATCTGAACTGCTTTCCCTGACTCCATTCCATATCCTTCTGGTGTGCCTTCACAGGACTTACTGCCCTAGAGTAGAATCACTTGTTCTTCTAGACCTTTTCCAAGATGTTAGGCTTTTGAAGGGCAGGAAGTACCATTTTATTCTCAGTGACTAGCTCAGTGCCCATCTCATTAAATAGCCATTGAATGAATGAATGCATGCATGGATGGGGAATGGATGGCTCTCATTAAAATAATCCTTTGCATATTGTTACTTACAATTGATTCTCTAAATGTGGAACAGCAGTAAATCTAATTTGTTGGACTAATTTTACTTATGTCAGTGTCTGTTATTGTTATGTATTTCCTTGTAAATTCAAATGGAAAACTGGCAGTTGGCAAGGTGCACAGATTTTCTTTAGCCTAACAAAATAAAGTAATATCAGAACAATAGAGAGGTAAAGCTATAAGGAAACTCTTAAGATGTCTTCTAGGCCTTAGCAAAAGCCAGCAGTATAACAAGTAACAAAATGCAGGTCTTGCACCCCAAAGCTCATGTATGATTTATTTAGTAATTACAGTTTTTAGCACAAGGTTTTAAGCTCTTTGAACTAGCTAAAAAATTTTTTTAACTCGAAGCAGGAAGCTTTAGTGCTGCTCATTCCTTATCTTTAATATACTTTTTATCTGTCATCTTCCCTCCATTGACCTTAAAAGATAAATTGACACAGGTGAGAGAAAAAGAAATTGTCCGTGCTGGGTACAGATACAGAAAAACTTTGTAAGCAGTTGATTATTAAAATGAACAAGCTTAAATAGAAATCCAGAGTTGTTCTTGAAAGATGTCTCCTGAGCATATGAGCTATATAGATTAAACTAGTGATTCTCAGAGCCTTAGGATTTTCTTGCCTTCCCAGGGATTTTCTGAGGTGGAGGATTTGAGAATAAAAGGGGAAGACAGGTGGGAGAGAAGGTAGGGAGGGATGGAGATGGGGGTGAGATCAGGTTAGACACAAACAGGGCCAGGAATAGGCACAGATAGATAAGACAGGGACAGGAACTGAGGAGGGACAGAAGGAGTTCATGTGGAGTGAGTGTGTTGTGTGTGTGTGTGTGTGTGTTGGGGTGTAAGAGAGAGATACCCACCCCAAGCAGGTATGGTTCTGGAACCTTTCAAAACAGAACTACTTTTATCCATTTTATACAAAGAAATCAATCCTTCAGTAATCATAGTAAATAAAAAAGTAGTTGTCTTAGAACTATATTAATATAATTTTGTTTGACTCTTAAGATATATTGGCTCTATATATCTCATTTACCAGATATTTCTTTAAAAGATGCCACATTATAAACTTCACCTGGCAACCTGATAGTTTATTAGGGACACCTGGCAGAACACTTTACTGAAAAAGCATGCACTCAGTTTTATGATTTTTTTTTCAAAATCAAGATCATTATAGTACATAAATTTTAAAGAGCTTAAACAAGTCTGATTTAGCCCCAGTTTATGAAGCTAAAATCTAGCTTCCCTATTATAAAACATCTATTTTTAAATTATTTGATTCCTTGTACTTCTTGTAGATTGATATGAGTTTTTGTTTAAAAACAAAACAAAAACAAACTAAAAGTCTTGGTATAGAAGATTGTTTATTTTTCATTTTTTTTTGTAGTTGTATGTAAACATTTTCTCAAATATCAAGTGTACATACATTTTCCTTTTTTTCTGCCTGCTTCACTTCTCTTCTCTCTCTTATGATTCTAGAGTATTTAGATTTAAATTTTCAATTTGATTGGGGTAGGAAAGTATAACTGGGGTCTGGGAACCTGAATAATCTATATAGAGATATGAAAAACAAACTAGATTTTTTTTTAGGTACCTGGGCCAGGGTTGAACCCAGGACCTTGTATGTGGGAAGCTGGTGTTCAACCACTGCATTACACTGGCTCCTCTAGATTTTTTATTGTAGAGGAATACTATCTTGTTTTGTTGCTAAATATTTAAATTCTAAATAGTAATTCACTATTGAAATTTAAACTTCTGTTTGTTCTATGGTTAGCGGAAAATAAAAGTTCTCTTCCTTTCCCCTGATGCAGTTAAAGTTGTTAAAAATGTTAAGCACCTAGCTTACATGTAACCATAATATATTATTATATGTATATTACATTGTATCTGTTTTATAATATCAGATTCCTTTTTCCAATAGGTATCAATGTTAAGTAAAATTATATTTGTAATGAATGGTATTTTTCTTTTAGTGCCCTTGCTACCAGTTCCAAGCCAGCCAAGACCTGCTGTAGGACCCCAGAGATTCCCAGTGAGTAGCAGCTGTTCCTTCTGCTGTGATATGGATAAGCATACATTTACAAGGAAATATTAATATAGCAAATACAAGTGGTTCCAGCTAAGTATAATTTTAAGGATTTGTAAATATTGACAATAATCTCTGCAGTTGAAAATGTTTGTTAAAAGCTTAAGGTCAATGGATTTTTGAGAGTGGAATTAATTTTGTTTAACTGTAAAATTGTTGAATCAGAATCATCAGTGGAATGACTTTCGTCTTAAATAATATGAATTTTGATTTTATTATTACCTTATGTTAAGTGTGAAAGGTCATTGCTTTATTAGAGGGGGTGTGTGCATGCGCATGCATAGGTATGTGTATGAAATTCTAGGGGGAAAAATGAGATCTCTACTTGTTTTTTCAAAAAGTCTCAAAACTATTAATGAACCATTCATTTTATATTTTAAAATAAAGGCTTTCTTTGTAAAATATCTTTTTAAAACAGAGCACACGTTCTCTCTCTCTCTCTCACACACACACATACTTTGCAATACATTTCATAATTTCATACATTGTTTTTTTTGTTTGTTTTGTTTTTGTTGTTGTTGTTGTTGTTTACTGGGAGTTCCCAGGGATCAAACCCAGGTCCCTCCATATGGGAGAGGGAGGCCCAACCATTTGAGCCATATCCGCCCCTAATTTCATATGTTTTTATAACATGTTTTAACTATAAGAAAAATTTCCATTAAATAGTATTATTTGTTTAAATAAATTGTTTTATTTCAGTTTTTTGTTACGATTTGTGGTTAGTTTGTGGTTTTATTAAATCATTGAGAACATGTTCTTTTAAAAACCGTGGATCAGATTATAAAATTTTAATATTTTCATATAAAAATGGATCAGATCATAAAATTTTGATATTTTTATATTAAAAAAACAGGTAATTTTCTTTAAACTAAACAGTTTAATCTAGTTTTCAGGAAATACCTATATGTCTTATTTGACTTAATTTTGATACTTCAGTATTTATATATGGCATTTAGCAAAGATGTTTTAATGAAAGATCTAGATGTATAATGAGATATTTATTCAAAAAGAAAATTAATATAGACTATGGTTCAGAATATTTTTTAAAAACTTCCTTGATTTGTAGTTACTTTTATGAATTATATGGGTTTAAAAACCCATATAATTCATAAATAGTAACTTTATTATTATTAATTATTAATAAGACTTGTTACTGATTTCAATTCCTTGTGTTTAGCTATTTTTCCTTTAAAATACTTATGTTTAAAAAAGCTATTTTAAAAATTTGGTGATAATTTTGAATACTGATCCTTATTCAAAGCATTTATCTAAATAGCTAAGATTATTTGCATTAGCCGAGGATAAGCATATATGATTTTGGTGATTAGATATATTTCTTTTGGCAAAGTAGTTTGTTAGCTATTAAAAATAGTACGTTTTGCTATTTCTCAGAATTGTGAACATCTGTGTTAAAGTCATTATTGAACTTTTGTGTTTATTTTCATTTATAAGAATAAAATTTGAAGTGGAAAAAGCAATTGTAATTTAGGAATAGAAGCACTGTTATATATAGTAGATAGTTTTGGAAAAATGTGTTTACTAATATAAAATTAGAAGAGTCACTTTAAATTTTCATCTACTCTATTTTTCAAATTGTACAAATATAATTGTATCTGATAATAGAAGAAAGCCTCATAATACTTTGACATATTACAAGAGGATAATAAAAGAAAACTTTTCTGAGAAATTAAATTTATTTTTAAGTTGCATAATATTCTGAGGCTTCTAAGAATTATTGAATTGCTTTTGGAAAAGTTTCTGCAGGATATCAAGTTTTGTTGAGTCCTAAATGGTAGGTCTTAAGCTTGTGAACTTGTGATTTTTAAAATGCAGTGCTCTGTTTTCTTCTATAGTTATTGTCACTTAGAGAAAATAATCAAATTTGGAATCTGTTTTTTAAAAATACCCTTAGGGGTATTATGTTTGGACAAAAGTCAGTCAAAATATTGCTGGGGAAGGCAATTCAACTGTTTACCATCTCCTGTCTTTTTGCTTATGCCAGATCTTTTTTTGAGTAAAAATTTTTCCCTTTTTTACTACTAGATTAAATGTGATTGCTATCAATGTAAATTTAATTTTCTAAACATTTAAGGAGGGTCTACTTTATGCCATGTGTTCCACATGTTGCTAGCTCCTAAACTGTGAAATGAACCAACTATAATGAAATTAATCATAACTCTATGTAAATCAGTGTTACATACCTAGCACTGGACTCTGTGTATAGAAGGTGCAAATAAATATTTGTTGAACAAATGTACACAGGAATTTATTATGAGTTACTCCTACGTAGTAGGAGTCCTACATAAATGTAAAGAAGGAGTATGTTTTTCTAATTTTTATATTTTTTAAAAATATTTTTGTTGTTTTCAAGAATACATATTTGACTATGCAGGGTAGAATGACATTTTGCATTTGAATATATAAGAATTCAGCTCTGTACTCAACTGACTAAAGGGAAAAACAAGACAATAGACAGAAATACCAGGATAAATTTGATATTAATACTAAGGTATTCCTTTTCTTCCCTAACAGTGGTAAACGACTTTCTTAAAAGTCAATTTTATGAAATCTTGAGAAATGTTTAATTTAGAACGCCTATAGCTACAAATTGTTCTAAGTGATTAGGCCTGAAGTTATTTTATTTAAAATCACAGAACTTTAGGGAACATAATATGAATCACTATTTTTCATAGAATTATTATTTT
Organism: Chaetophractus vellerosus; assembly: GCA_004027955.1. Taxonomy (NCBI): domain Eukaryota; kingdom Metazoa; phylum Chordata; class Mammalia; order Cingulata; family Chlamyphoridae; genus Chaetophractus; species Chaetophractus vellerosus. The sequence continues at coordinate 9,142 of PVKH010023030.1, forward strand.
AAATTATTTTTAAAAATTCAAATCTTTGCCAAAATATGGTGTTCTAGGCTATGAATATTTAGAAAGTAGAATAGTTTTAAAATCAGATTTGAATGTAAAAAAAATGATAAATTGTCAAAAGAAAAGGCAAAATTCAATGAAACATTTTGCAATTTAGTTGTTTAACAATTTCTTTCATATATTTAATTTTCATTACAAAGACAGCCATTAATGCTCACTCTGAATTATTTCTTCTCATTGAAATTTTTATTTGCAGTGACCGTTTTATTTTTTGAAGGCAGAAATAAGAACCTTTTTTGCATATGTCTATAATGCATTTTTATATATTTCTAAATAAAATCTCAGTTGATAGCATATGAGAATCTTTTGCACGTTCATTTTCATATCTCAAGATTAATCTTTGCATATGTAAAACAATGAATGCTTATTACAGCTGATTGGAACAGCGGTTTAGCATAAATCCTTAGGAGTTAAAAGATGCTATGTGGGTAATTTTTATATCCTCTTTCATTTCAACTCCTGTTTTTCTGGCAGCAACCTACCCTCTACCAAGCCATTTGATGAAACATTTTCTTTAATGTCAGGACCTTTGAATGTACTTTCACAGAACAGTCGTAGTTTTCCTTTTTGTGTTTATTTTGGTAGGGGTGTGGGAACAGGGAAGGTTTGTTATCTTTCTGCAAATGAGCTTCTCTTTTTGTTTCTTTTGAACTATTTTCATTTCCAAATCTTCTTTGTTTTACAATTATAATCTAATTGCTTTCTCTTTCTACAAAGGTTATAACTCATGCTTTTTTGTCCTTAATGTAGTTTTTAAACCCTTTCCTAATCCATAAGTATATTTTCCAGTTACGTATTTGTCTTCAAAAAAGATTACTGCTTTTAAAGTGTGCCCATTTCAAAAAGTAACACTAAAATGTTGATTGCTAGAATATTTTAAAGTGTTGCTTTGACATTTTGCTAACCTAATTTTTCTGTTTCAGTGCTGTTACTGTTTTTAAGCATACTGATAAATTCAGAGTAATTCTTATTTTAAAGATTATTAAGCTCTAGGGTAGTTTACAATGTATTCAGTCCTTTCATTTTACATTGATGTGTCAGGTTAATACTGATATTCCAGCATTGCCAGTTAAATACCAAGTGGTTTGGTTGCCTTATAATTTCTTTGTGGTCTTTGTTTAACTTAGAAATACAAAGCATATGTTTAAAAAAAAAAAGGAGTACTATACTTAGAAGTTTAAATTAGACTTCTTAGCAATTACATTATTAGACTCAATAAATGAAATTTTCATTTGTATTTACTCTAGTTGTAGCAAATCACAGGTAGTTTTGAATTCATTCTGTTTTCATTTAACAGAGGATATGGTATCAGGTGGTAGTGATTGACGTTTCTTGGATGTGTTTTATACGGCATTTCATGCAAATCATGTTTGATGAGACTGCTGCATCAAATTACATTTCTTTCTGATTATAGCCTTTGCAGATGTGAATCCAGACTTTATTCATCTAGGGAAAAAAAAGTCTTTCTTTTGTACCCTTACTGTTTTTACAACTTGCTTACAATACCTTGTAATTATTAGTACTTAAGGAAGGGAAGGAATGATGAGCATCTTCTCTTATCAGACCCATAAGTAGTAGCAGGCGAATGTGATGTGAGATCCTTCAGCTGTCAGATGTTGTCGGGCTTGCAAGGAGAGAATGCAGTTTAAAATGCAGGTGACATAATACCCAACATCCTCCATTTGCTAGTGGATTTCTGATTAATCATGATTACCATACATTATCATACCATCAAATTTAATCATATCAATGAATTCCCATCTGCAGCAGTAACAGGAGCAGCTAAACACTATGGTAACAGCTATTAAATAAGGCGGTGTAGAAAATGCAGTAACCCTTTAACTTAATTCACTGTTCTCTCAGCACACATTTCATGCCTTCTGTAGAGATAGGATTGGGCTAAGTTCACATCAATAACTCAGAAGAAGAGGGAATACTCAAAAGGATTTCTTCCTGCTGCCCCTTTGTAATCAGTCCCTCTTCCCATTCCCAGCCTCTGGCAACCACTGATTTGTCTTTTATTCCTATTACTTTGTCTTATAAAATGTTATCATACAACATGTTATATTTTAGTCTGGCTTCTTTCACTTAACATTATGCATTTGAGATTCATGCATTTCTTTGCACTTTTCAGTAGTTCGTTCCTTTTTATTGCTAAGGTATTATCCCATTGTATGGATGTACCACAGTTTGTTTATCCATTTACCTGTTGAAGGACATTTGGGTGGTTTCCAGTCTTTGGCTATTTTGAACAAAGTTGCTGTAAACAGTTGGGTAAAGGCTTTTGTGTGAACCTAAGTTTTCAGTAAATACCTAAGAGTGGGATTGTGGGTCATGTGGTAAGTATATTAACTTAGAATTTAAAATAATTTAAATTAGGGGAGTAGATGTAGCTCAAGCGGTTGAGTACCTGCTTCCCACATACGAGTTCCTGGGTTCGATCCCTGGTACCTCCTAAAAACTAAAACAAACAGCAAATAAATGAAAACCAACCTGGGGGAGCCAGTGTAGCTCAGTGGTTTAGGGCTGGCTTTCCACATGTGAGGCCCTGAGTTCAATCCCTGGCCCTGGTACCTCAAAAAAAAAATTAGAATTTGAAAACAAACTTGGTATGCTTTCAGTTGATACAGATGATACTCTTGGTTGCTTTTTATATTGGCACTTTTTTGAATAAGAAAATAGTCTTTCTAGGACATATATTGATCAGTGGTGAATGAAAAATGTTACTGAGTGATTACTGTATTCCACATTTTGCTCTGAGCTATATGTTCAACAGCCTTATGAAGTAGGTACCATTATTTTCTCCATTTTACAGAGAAACAATCTTGGAAAGATTAAATTTCTTAATTTCATACTATAGGTTATAAGAAGTAGAATTGAAACCAAGATAGTCTGAGTCTCAAGCTATTCTCCCTTAATGTTAAAATACAGTTCAATAAACTGAGTAAACATAATTGAATCCAGTAAGTTAAACCATAACTATATAAGATCATGGCTTTTGGAAAGTTTACTCTGGTAGAGCTAGTCGTTGGGTACGGTTGTTTTGAGAGGAGGATGGGAAGGGTGAGGGTACAGAAATAAAGGGTTTTTAACTTTATGAAAGAATGTAAATAGACTTTAGTAGGTTCATCAAAAGCAGCATTTCGTACTAAAGAAAAGATTTTCGGTTTGTATTGTGTGTTCTAGTTTCACTGCTTGAACCAATAACAATTATCTTTTGAAAATTCATGTGGTGAAATTTTACCCCCCCTAATATGAAACCTAGCATTTGGTACTGGGAATCTTTAGAGTGCATCTGTAGATTTGTAAGTACCGCTTAGGAAAATCACTGTAGGTATTAAAACAAGGCATAACCTGAAAGGAAAAAAAATTCTATGGAGAATACGAAAGTAAGAGGATTAACACTGTGGCAGAGGGCTATAATTTTAACTATGTCAGAGGTCACTAGTGGTCTTTATCCATTTAATCAGAATTAACTGAGAGGCTGTTCTTAAGTGTCAACTGATTTCTTATATAGTTCTTTGCATTTTAAGTGAGATTAATAAATGAAAACATGTTGTAGAGGAAGATTGTAATTTATTGAAAGATTCATGATGTTTCAATGACATTCTTAAGGTATTTAATTAGTCTTATTAAAATATACTGACCCTTTTAGAGAAGCTGATAAGTCACATAATAGCTCTTAGAGCCTCTTTATTCTTTGCTTTATATGATTAACTATGTACTAAGCAATTTATGCAAAGTTTCCACCTTTTTTTTTTTTGAACTGAAGTTATCGGTTCTTTCTGAATAGGATTAATATGATAACATCATGTAATTAACAAGAGATACAAAATGTGAAAGTACAATTTGTATAATAATTATATGAGAATAATTTCTTACCTTGGATTTTTTAAAGGGATATAAAAAGCAAAATAGAGAAATTATTTAAAAGGATTAAAATAGGATTTTCTTTCAAAAGGTAGAATTACAGCATTTGCTAAAAGTGTTATGCGAGGTATTCACAACTCACAATCAAGAAAATTATGCATTTGATAAAAGTAATTGGTAATTTATTATCCTTTATACCCTTAAAATAATAGAAGTTAATCAATGATGACATCGAAAAAACCCCTATATAATGAATATCAGACTTTAGAACTGTGGTTTTATGGCATTACTTGAAGACAAATTTGCTTCAGCAAACTTTTCAGGAGAAGCAGTGTGCTGTGTGGAAATGGGCACTTTATAAACCAAGAGTCTGAAAATATGGGTTCTTGTTCTGTGTTATTTATTAACAATGTAACTTTGGGTAATTCACTTTTTTTTTTTTTTAAAGGCTGCTTCTAGTTTATGTTGTACTTGGTGCAAGATGAAGAGTAACAGGTGTCAGATGAAGCTTGCCCCGGGGCTTGGAGAGTAGATTGGGGTTCCCTCAGCTTCCTTTTTGCTTTTTTGATGTCAAAAGAACCTAACTGCTTTTCAACTTAATGCAGCCCAACTAGTCTCTGGGGCAGGCCTTGCCTTCAAGAAGGTAGACCCAGTATTGGTTTTGCCAGGCTGGCTGTGAGCTGGCACCATGCTGCCCACCAGACTGTTTCCTCACTAGGTCATAGGAAATCGTGCTGCTGGAGGTCTGGGGGGATTCTGAGGGCTCTGGGGACACCAACTCTGTGGCCATGAGTGGGAGGGTGGACTTCCTTATAAAGAGACCTGCCCACCAGTGACCCAGGTCAGTTTTGGGGAAACTAGGGCACTTGGGATGGCT
>PVKH010023031.1:0-13959 GCA_004027955.1 Chaetophractus vellerosus
AGAATTCACTATACTGCTGAGAAGAATGACTAACCCAGAGAGAAAAAAGGAAGAGAAAAGCAGGCCCTGCAACTCAATTGCAAATTGAGGGGATGCCCCTTGGGTTAGTTCAGTCTGAATTGTCCTGTCAGGGTTGTCCATAGTCAGCGTTTCGTTTGGAGGTGAAGTGACTTTATCTTCTTCGCAGCACTTGCTGCTTTTTACCTACCATGGACTTTGGTCGTTTCCATTTCCAGCCCTGCATTTCCACCATTTTACTTGTGTATCCACCTGTAGCACCTAACAGAAAACCTTTGCCCTGCATGGCCTGTACTTGCAATGCAGTTGCCCATTCTTAGTTCTTTTTTGTTGTTGTTGTTGACGGTATTAGCCAGGCTCAAAACGTTGGCTTTTATTTATTTGCACAGATGTCAGTGTATGTAAAGACACATCCAGAAAAAAACCACCCATTTCAGAACCTGTGCGTGTGTGTGCATACTGTGTCATACAGCCTTCTCAGAAGGCCTGGGAGTCACTATACAGAAGGAAAGACAGGAGAGGAGGGTGGGAATTTAACTCATCTGCAAATTTAATGTTCAACACCAAAGCCAGGAAGGTTTATGAACAGTAAGATAAGTGGGGGATTCGGAATATCATAGCTGAGTGCTAAATAAGGTCATTTTGACCAAGGACTTGAAAGAATCAGTTTTTAATAGTGAATTAAAAAATCCTTCTCATCTAGTAAGCAAGGAACCTGAGGCCCAAAGAGATTAATTTCCTTGCCCAAAATCTCTGGACTCCCTGGCCAGTGTTCCTTTCTTATTGTCACTTTATAGGTTATATGATTTTAGTTTATCACCTATATTTGTTATATTATGGCTTACATTTCTCTAGCATTAGTTTTAAGTGGTTCTAGAACAGCTATTTACTATCAAAGCAAAAAAAGTATACTTTAGCTAAACACCAACAAATGAAAACCATAGCTAAAAATACTTTCTGATTATGTGCTTCTACCTACTACCATATGGATATTAAACATTTCAAATGAGAGTTATCTTGCGTGGGCGGCCAGGTTTTTAACTGATTGGAATGGCAACCAAGAAGCCTGAATACTGTATTTGAATCAGTAAGATTGGCATTGGCTTCTATTTTCTATTGGAAATGTTTTTGAGAGATGTTTGGATTTCAAACATGGATGTGCGCTTATTGCAGATTTTAAGTGGTTCTTAAAATATTAATTTTTAATGGGCTATCTCAAAGCCTTGGATATTTATTCTTAAGAAAGCCTATGGGAAAAAAGTTTTGTTGTTGGAAAGGTATAAGTACAGTACCTTTGTAGCATTTTTATATTGATTTTATTCACATGAGGGGATAATACTTATATATGGTACCTCAGTCGTCTAACCTTAAGGAAAAACATTTTTTTTTAATTGGGTTATATTGGGTAACTTTTGAACTAATTTAAAAAGAATTATTTGTATTTTTTACTCAACTATCAATAGTATAAATTTTTTAACTTATGAACACATGACTTAACCAGGAGAGTTGAAGTAAAGTTATTTGGAATTGTTTTTGCTACCCAAAGGCTACTTTTATAGGTTTTTAGTAATTCTAAATTTAAAATGATCTCATTAAAGTAAACTTTAAATCAGTTTATATCAATATGGTCCTTAGGATATTGGTATAAAACTGAACTACACTTACTCATCATAGTTTTCTTTTTAGTGGAATTTTTTAAAAATCCCAAGTTGAATTATTCTAGCCTCCTACCCCAATAGAAAGTAGGAAATACTGTTCCTAGTTGTATTCTTTAATTCTTGGAAGGTAACCTAAAAGGAAATATGTTTGTTTGAGTGTTATTCATTCACTCCTTCAACCATATTTGAATGCCTAGATCATGCCAGGCACTCTGCTCCACGCTGGGGATCCCAAAGCTTGACTTTGGTCCCTGCTTTTATGGAGCTGCCTAGAATGGGAGGCAGGGATTCTCAGAAATGTGTGGGTAATTGGCACTGTGAAAGACAGGTGCACAGTGCTGGGACAGCATTGAGCAAGGTGGGGTATTGTCACGTATGCTCCTCGGAGTCAGGTAGCGTGGAGGTGCCTGCACACGCCTGAGTCCAGAGAAGGGAAGGTTTGAGGAATTGGAAGAAGGGCCAGCATAGATGGGGCTGAAGTGATGGGTGAGTAGCACAAGATACAGCTGGTGGGAGTGGGGGAATGGAGGCGGGGGCAAACCAGACTATAAAGAATGTTCTAGGCCAACATAGAGGATATTTTTTAAATCTTAGAGCAGTCTGAAATAAGGTATTTTAAATATGGGGATGGCATGATAAGCCTTACAGTTTGAAAAGATTGTTTTGTTTATAATGAGGAGAAAAATTTTAAAGGAAATAGATTCCTTTTAACACAGTTTGTGAGTTCCTGCAACGTGCAAGCCATTTTGCTCAGTACCAGTGGGAATTCAAAGAAGCTTTACTTAAAGATCTGTCCCTAAAAACCCACTAGCTGGTATTTACCCATGATTTGTAATCAAGGCAGAACCTCTTAAACATAATTATCTTTGGAGTTATGTCAACACCATTCATTAAATTGCTGTCTGTTTTTTTTTTTTTTTCCCTCTTGGTCAGTATTCATTTCTTTGTGTCCTAGAGTCCACATACATCTTATTATAATGTCTCTTCTGCTCAGTGCCTTTGAGAGATGAGGCATTGTAGGCTAATGAATTCTGTAAAGGTGCAGAACTTCTATTTTCCATTGCTATAGAAACCTTGCCTTTATGAGTAGTGTAATCTAGCAAGAAGAACTCTGGAGAGGGTCAGGACTTGGGGTTAGCATCTTGGCTCGCTTCCAGATTTCTTTCTGACCTCAGGAAAATCATTTCCCTTTTTGGGGGTCCTCTTTCCTTACCCTTAAAATAAAGAAGTTGGACCAGTGATTTTTTTTTTAAAGAGCCCTTCTTATTCTAATAGCCTTTGATTCTAATCTAAAATTCATGTCCATCTTAATAACAGAATATCCTCAGTAGACCTTGATCTTTTTCCATTTTCTCAGGGCTTTCATTAGGAGGATCATATACTGTCATGTTTAGAGATACCCCTTGCAAGGCCTGCATGTCACCTTGGAGAAGTAGGTGCAGTTGGCAATTCAAGCTGGGAAAGACCCTGGCTTGACTAAGTTTCAGGTCCACTAGGTTCTCTGTACACATGAGTCACTCCTCAGATCAGGAACAAGAGCATGTGGGGGAATCCCAATAAGGAAGGGCACAAACTGTGAAGCAGAATGAGACAGTCACCCTCACAGGCTAATGGGGAGGTCTGATGAAACCTTTTTTCGGTTCCAAGTAGTACAGTGCCCACTGGGGGGGGGGGGCGCATGGCTTTCCACAGAGAAAGGATGGCACCTTTCCAAGACCAAAAGGCAAAATAAATGTTGAAGTCAGTAAATATGAGCACCATCTCAAGAGAACTCTAAGGAAAATCAGGTAATCATAGAATAAATGCTGTGATTTATTCAGAGTAATTTCTTCCAGAAGATTTATGGGAATTGGGTTCAGGTTTATGAATCTTTAGTATATAAGACTGTGTTAACTCAAACTTATCAAATATGTCCTCAACATAGAGGTCTGCACAATGCAAGTTCTCCTTACAAATTATTCTATTGAAATTTAATAATTCCCTTTGGAATTTAATAATTCTCTGTTTCTGTTAAGGAAACAGATATTTCAGTGGAATAGCAAGCGTGGACGGTATCTAAAGAACCTAAATAGATCTAGTTATGGACCCCATAGCAAAGAAGAATTTTCAGACAGGAACACTTGTGCATATTATTCAGGACCCAGATCACGGTATAGAATGTTACCAGACCCCAGAAACTTCCTTTGCCCCCTTTGCAGTCACTAAGCCCAGGCCCAAGGATCTGGATCCAGATTTCTAACACTGTAATTTAGTTTTGCCCGTATTTGAATTTTTATAACTGTACTGTACTCTTTCTTTTGTATGACTTCACTCAGTCAGTGTTGCCTGTCAGATTCATCTCTTTCATTGCACAAAGCAGTAAGTAGTTCCTTCTTGTAGCAGGGCAAGTAACCTGTGGTCCATGGACCATATCAGGCCTGTGGCCTCTTTTGTATAGCCCATGAACTAAGAAGGATTTTTACACTTTTAAAGGATTGTAAAAGAAAGAGGGATATGCAACAGAGACTCCATGTAGCCTGGAAGCATAAAATACTTACTCTTTAGCCCTTTACAGAAAAAAATTTGCTGACTGCTGTTCTTTAGTAGTATTCCATTGTGTAAATATACCACAGTTTTTTCCATTCTACTCTTGATAGACCATTGGGTTATTTTTTGGCTTGGGTTATTTTGAATAGTGCTGTTATGAACATTCTTGTGCAGGTCTCTTGGTGTATGTAAGTACAGTTGTGTGTGCATGCATGTGTTGGTATGTTTTGGCGGTAGGTGTGTACCTCAGATTGGAATTGTTGGGCCACCAGGTTTGCGTGAAATGTTCAGCTTTAGTAGATACCACCAAACAATTTGCTAATGTGGTTGTACCATTTTACCCTCCCACAACCATATATGAAATTCCAGTTACCCCATACATTTTCATCACTTGGAATTGTCAGTCTTCTTAATTTGAACCATTCTAGGTTTTAGTTATAGCACTTTGTGGTTTTAATTTGTATTTCTTTGGGCGATGACCGAGGTTGAACATGTGTTCATAGGCTTATGGACCATCTGGTTGGTTATCTTTTGTAAAATCCCTGTATAAGTTTTTATTGTTGTTGTTGTTGCCATTTTTCTATTGGGTTTGCCTTTTTCTTTATTGATTTATAAGAGTTCTTTATGTATTCTAGATATGAGCTCTTTGTGTGTTATGCATTGCAAATATCTCTCCCATTCTGTGGCTTGCTTATTTACTCTCTTAAATGTGTCTTCTGTTGAATAGAAGTTCTTAATTTTAGCTTAGTTCAGTTTATTAATATTTCTCTTTATGATTAGGGCTTTCGTGGCCTTTTTAAGAAATCTTTATATACCCTAATGTCATGAAGATATTCTCCTTTGCATTCCTCTAGAAGCTTTATTGTTTTACCTTTTACCGTTAAACCTCAAGCTACCTGAACTGACTTTTGTGTATGCTGTGAGGTAGGGGTCATGGTCCATGTTTTATTCTACAGATATCCAATTGATCTAGCCCCATTGATTAAAATGACCATCCTTTTCTCCTGCTTCCTGTGTTACCTTTTTCACAACTCAAGTGACCATTTTTGTGTGGGTCTATTTCAGGATTCTCTATTCTGTTCTATTGGTTTATTTTTCTGTCCTTGGGCTAATACCACATTGTCTCAATTAATGGTGCCTTATAATAAGCCTTACTGTCTGGCTCTATAAATTTGCCAGTTTTGTTTCTCTTTAACAGTATCTTAACTTTTCTTGGCTGTTTACATTTCCATATAAATTTTAGACTCAGCATGTCAATTTTCATTTTAATTAAGATTGCTTGGAATCTATGGATTAATTAGGGGAAATTTTACATCTTTACAATTGAGTTATTCAATCCCAGACCATTGCACATTTTTCCAATTTCCAAAGCTAATTTAATTCCATTTTTAGTCTCAATGTTTCAAGAGCATAATACAGAAAACATCACCCCCTCCCCCCCAGTATGGTTCTTCCAATTTCAGAATCAGATTGAAATGAATGTTTGACTACTCAGAACCAAAATGTAGACCAATAAAAAGAATAACAAGAAAGTAATAATACTTTACGGTAGAATCTGAGTCTTTTGAGGAGGGAGTATTAGTCATGATTGAATCATAGTGAGCCAGGACCTTAGCGTTCATCTGTTCCAGTTATTCATGTTGTGTCTCTATGCATTTTATCATTTGACAAAATCCATTTTATTCTGATTATTAAAGTGAACATGTAGGTATCTGTGTTTCATGAACAGGACAGTGACATAGAAAAAATTCCATAGTACAATGTTTGGTGATAGACTTGCTTTTCAGGACAGCATTTGCTTTTCGTATAATCATGTGTTTTTTTAAAAACCTTAGGATTGCCCTTTCATTGTCTGTATGACCTACGCCTTCCACACTCCAGATAAACTCTGCTTCATCCTGGATCTGATGAACGGTAGGCGAAACTTGGGAAGTCTGGATTCATTGAAGAGACTTGGCCATGGTGTTAATCTTAGCATGTATTCATCTAGGAAAACTAGCCAGTTGGGATTTTCAGATAATTGGGTTCCCCTGAAGTTTGGGTAAACCTCTTCCTCTTCAGTTTTCAGTTAAAATTCATTTAAAAATCTTGGGTGTGATTTCCTTCTGGCCCTTCCCATTCTTTCCCCAGGAAGTTGCATTTTCTATAAAAGAATTTCACAAAATAATGATAGTAAAAGTTGATTTTTTAGAATGCAACTAAATCTTTAATTAGCTTGTTTGCTGGCCCTCAACATTTAGAAATGAAATGTCTCATAAGACTATAAGCCAAAGATAGAATTATATTTTAAAAGGCAGCTTTGAAGGATTGACTTTGAGTCAGTATAGACTTTAGTCCAATTTTCAATACCTTCTAAATTTTCAGTACTGTATATTCATCTTTAAAAGTATAAAAGATGACCTGGAGAATGCCAGAAGAATTTCAGCTAGGAAAGTCGTTTCTCCTAATACCAGAAAGTGGCATAGAATATATATATGTCTTCAAAGTGCTTTTAGTAACAAGGGCTGAAATTAAAAGGTGTGCAGTTCAACAAATCAAATACCCAGTTCATTTGAAGTTTTGTCTTTTGAGTGTTTGATGTAAAATCTGGTCTGTCCAGCAACATGAAGGAATTTCACAAACAGAATTGAAGAGCAGAAGAAGCCCAACCCAGCAGCCTCTATACTACATGATCCTATCTGTGTGACTGTCGAGATAGGCAAATCTAATTGGTTTTGAGAGAACTCCGAATAGAGTTACATTTGTGGAGGGGTGAGGTACTGATGGGAAGGGCATGGGGAAACCTGGGATGCTGGAAATCTTTTACATCATGATCTGGAGGTGTTTATACATACGTAAACGTTCATTGAACTGTACATTTAAGAATTGTGCATTTTGATTTTTGTGAGTTATACCTCAGTAAAAAAGAGGGGAAAAATCTGATTTGTCCTCTCTGTTGATAATTGGATTTTTTTTTTTTCTTTTTGAAGGTAATTATCAGGTTAACTGTTTGCCAAACAATATGCCTGTGGATGTATGTCATTTCTGTGTGGGAGAGTGTGTGTGTGTGAAAGGGAAGACACTGGTAAAAGTAAGGGCAATAAAGTTGGACACACATTAGCATTTGCAGACCAATAGAGACTTTTCCCTTGTAGCTTATAAAAAGCATTCCCTTTCCTGTTGGTGGTGGCATTTTCTGTCTCTCTAACTTGAGGCAGTCTTGTTTATTTTCTTTCTCCAACATTTTATTATGAAAAATTTCAAACATATAGCCAAATTGGAAAAAATTTTCCTGAGAATACCTAAATACGCAGCACCTGGATTTTACCAGTTAGATCTTCATTGCTTTAACAATTATCAGTCCATATGATTGGTTCTTAATTTTTATCTGTCCAAACAGCCAGTTGCTAAGTCCTCTATTGGATTACTACGTAGGTTGATTTGGTTATTGGACACAAGTTCATTAATCAAAGCAGATTAACGAATTCACCCTGTGGTAGTGTAATTGGGAGCTGTGTTGAGAATGGTGGGGTTTTTTTGTTATATTTTCACAGCTACAGTTGCATTTTAAGTTTGTCTTAAGTTGACAAGTTTTCCATATAATGTTTAGTGTTTTTGCAAACGACAGAAATCAAAGATAAACAAAGCAGAAGCATAGTTTACCCTCTTCTAGTGTGTTCTGACTATGTGGAATGACAGCTTCCTTTCCTTTAAACTAACACACTTTGAATTTAATTCTGAACCTTGGGTTTCAGGTGGTGATTTGCACTATCATCTTTCACAACACGGGGTGTTTTCTGAGAAGGAGATGCGGTTTTATGCTGCTGAAATCATTCTGGGGCTGGAGCACATGCACCATCGGTTTGTTGTTTACAGAGATTTGAAGGTAAGGAGAATTCACAAACACATTCCGTTTCCTAGGCCCGTGCGGTAGGCATTGAGGTAATGGCTCTCTGGACATGCCCTTCTCTTTCATAGTGTCTTGTCGTTTTCCTACTAGCCCTCAGCTTAGTCCTGGTGGAGGAGTTACTGTCTCTTCTTCTAGACTTCTCTCTGCACCATGTCCGTCCTCGTCATCATTGAAACCACAGTGCCCAGTACAGTGCCTGATGCAGCACATATGCTAAATCCAAATTCCTAATTGATTACCTAGTGAATGGGAGGATAGGAAGTTTGGTGTTGCCTGTTTTACAATTAGTTGCAATTCAGTTAATGTTCACCAAACCACTGATTCAGCCATGGCTCTTTGTCTTAGAATTGGGAATGTGAAAAAAAAAATAAACCAGAAAAGAACATGTATTTTACATGGCCTGTGAGCTGGTCATCCAAGACACAGAATGGCTGAGTCAAAACTTATCTGAGGCAAGGCTGAGCAACTGAGGAGTAAAGCTGCTAATTAGTCTGCAAGATTCCCCTTTTTAAAGGTCACTGTCAGTGCTTTGCATTGTTTTAAGATTTTCCTTGAAAATCATGAATCGGCTTTTAGAATCCAAACTACATAGCCCCAGACTTCTATGCTTCAGTTTCTTTTCTTGTTCTCTTTAAAAGCTCACTGGACTTGGAATAATTATATAGGTCTCTTCTGTGTTTTTGCTATTCCAGACCATGGCGTTTGGTCCTGCATTCTACATTAATGAGGGAGCTGGGAGCTTACTCAGTATGTCTGTGGGTGACTGCTCAGCTAGTGGTGATGGCCAACAGTCTGAAGACAGGATAGAGATAAAAGGGACCCTGAAAAACCATGGGCATGTTTATGCAAATATATAAATAATAAGAAAAATGATAGGAGTGACAATTTCCCAATAGGGTTAGAAGATCCCAGGAGGCTATGTTTGCCTTCTATTTTAGATTGCTTTTGAGGAATCCCACAGTGCCCAACTGACATGTTCAGTTTGTGTTCCTTCCTCTAAGAAGCTAAGATGTTTTGGTTAGCTTTCCAAGGTTACTTTCTAAGAATCTGAAAAAATTGTATTTTATTTTTGAGCATATCACATAGTATCTTTGCAACCATAAAATACTTTATAATCTTTAAGTTTTCTAGGAGTATAAAGAATTATTCCCTTAGTTTTTATGTGAGCTGTAGGAATAAAAAATATATTTTATTAAGTTAGAAAATTAGACATTGGTTGGCACATGACATTTTATTTCCTCCTGCAAGTTTTGCAGAAGAATAAACTACATGCTGAATGCCCATAAAGTGCTATTATAATACATTTTAATTTAAATCTATAACCGGTTTCTAATCATCTTTATGCTGTGTTTTTTGTTTTCTAAACTATTTAGTAGGCACTGGCATTATTTAATTTCTATTCAAATTTAATTCTAGTCACCATGATTATTCATGCTTCAGTTTTATAATAGCATGCCATTATTTTTATTTCAAGCAAAACAATAGTTGATCTCCAGCAGAAAAATATTATTAAGATGTCTGTAATTCAATGTATATTGGGGAGAGGAGCTTTGTTTTTCATGATTATGCTGACCAAATGAAATCTTAATGGATGCATTTCATCAGAGTTGTGGTCAAATCATATTTGGTCATTTGGTAAGGCCCTATGTTGATTATGTACTAATAAACAGAAATGGCATTTATCAGGATTAGTGTGGCACTGTGGAATATTTTGATTTCTTAGATCAGGTATTTGTACATTCTTACAGGATTCCTTTCTGTTCTGTCCTTCCATGGCCTCATTCTCAGAAGTCCTTGTGGTCCACATAAACCCAGATGCCCATGACTCACTGCCCATCATTGAGAGCCCTTCATCCTGGCTTTATTGCAGTTCTTGGTACAGTGAAAAGGCAGTGCTTTACCTCTGATGAACTGCACTCTTAACCCTCCAGGGGTACCTTGCCTGGGCTTCATTTTCTAATAAGTAGACTCCATTTCCTCTGTCATTACCACTGTCCTTTCGATGCTAACATGAAAAATATTCTCAGCATCACGTCTGGCGTTGATGTGATAAGACCTAGTTATAACTGGTATTTAGGATCAAACCATGATAAAATAATGAATAGACTATCAAGTGTCTCTACTTGCAGAAGTTCTCAGAGGCCCCATGATATTTTGGGACTCTTGAAGATCATCCTCTCTTTGTGTTTATTTAGCCGGCAAATATCCTCTTGGATGAACATGGGCACGTGAGGATATCAGATCTCGGTCTTGCCTGTGATTTTTCCAAAAAGAAGCCTCATGCGAGTGTGTAAGTAGTGCATCTCCTCCGTTCAGTGTCATTTCTGTAATGTGAATCATTTATTTGTCAGGCCCTGACGTGGCCATTTGCCCTTGCTATCTTCCTCTTGCCAGCAATGATTTCCCATATGTGATCATGGCGGATAAGGGGAAGATCCAGCATCCCAGGCTGTGGGAGAGAAGATGAGAGTGGCGAGTTTTATGTCACTGTGTGTGGGAGCATGAACGGGCCCACACTGTAACTGACCCCGTTCAGGGCCAGGGTGGCCCATCGGAAAGTGTAGGGGGCTCAGCACACCTGTGTCCATGCCAGCTCTGGGACCCTACATCATCCAGTCAACCTATTTGACCCTCAGTTTCTTCCTCTGTCAAGTAGGAATACACTAATAAATCTGCCAGAGCTGTTGTGAGGGTCAGTGAAAGGGCCAGTGTGCCTAGCAGGATGCAGCAGCAACTGCCTGGAGCTTGCCAAGGAAGGTCTCTGGTGTCAGGTTTCACCCTGCATATGCGCTTTCCTTCTTCCTCATAAAGGCTCTTTTTTTTCTGATGAGAAATTAGGAATCTTTTATTTATTTTCATTAAAGAAACAAATCCTGGACTTGTAGCTGAAGCTTTTAACTCAGGTCATAGTGGTGACTTGGGTATTACATCAAGCCTCTTGAGTGCCACATAGAGTTAATTAACTCCCGGAGAACGCAGCATTCAGCCAGGGCCTCACACCTCAGTGGACACCCAGCTGCTTCTGAAGGTGGCAGAGCGTGATCATGCATGTTGACCCTGGCCTGAGGACTTCTCTGAAACTCAAGTTGTTAAAATGACAGTGGGGCTATAAGACAGCTCCCCCGTGACTCCACAGAAACAGAATAGAATATGTGCTGGTTTTTATTTTTGTTTCTTTGGTATCAGTTTATCTAGGTAGAAAGTATGGATGTGTGTGCCGTTTGTGAAAAAGCAGGTGACTCTTGCTTTATATTTTCTTTCTTTCTAAGTGTGCTATTCTCAATCTTTTAAAATTGAACTTTTATTGTACATCTTGTGCTAACATTCATCTCTGTGTTGAATGGTCTTGAAGAAACTCCCAAGAGTCTCATTTCATGCATCCATGCAGAATATAAACTACAGACCCTTCTTTTTGTGTAACTAGAAGTAAAGTGGTTCAGAATTGCAATACTTTATGGGGATCGCATTAAACCAGAATTGCCTTTTAAAGCTATGGTCAAATGTTAACAGTGAATAGAACCATTTCTGTAAACACGGTTCTCTATTTTCCTACAGAATCTGGGATATGGTGATAAAAGCATTAGCATCTTGCTACCACTTTACAATTATTAAACCAGAACCTGTGGTTGTATAAGCTTCTCCCAGGGAGATCATCAGACACTTTTAACAGAGTCATTTGAATTTTTAATGCCACAGCTATTTGGTATGCTAATTGCTTCAATTTAGTAGAGTCATAACTAAATATGAATCCAAGAGTTCATAAGAGTTAATCTTCCAAAGGAATTAACTTTCAGATATGGGGTTATTTATTTACTTACAGGGCCTACTCTACTTCTTACTATAATTCACTTGTCATCTCTGAAAGATGGGCTGCTCTTTGCCTGCTCTGGAAAGCACAGTATTTAACAGCATCTTGAAATGGGTGGGATGGAAAAAGTTGGTTTCCGTGTTTAAATGATGGTAAATAAAGGCACTACTTGAAAAAGAAACATACAATGAAACACAATATTTTTAAATAAAGAGGGCGTTTTGTAACTAAGAACAAAAAAATTGAATTCAACAGATCTGAGTTTGAATCCCCTTCCAACTTGTATCAGCCTCATTTTTCTCTGTTATTAAGGGGAAGTAGTAATGGTATTACCTCAAGTGATAGTCATACGGGTTAAGTTAACTAATTATTTCAACAAATTCTTATCAAACATTTGCTGTTTGCCAAGTGCTGGCGATGGGTTAGTGCATAAAATAGAAACAGTCCCTGCCCTGTGGGAACTGGCCGCCCAGTAAACACCCAGCCACGAAGTGCCCAGTGTGTGTGTGTGGCTGGGAGGGTTCGTTGGCAGCAGGATTGGTTGTTTAATTAATTAACCATCAGCTGCCCCAGGCGTGCGTAGCCAGAGGCTCTGAATATGTTTTAACATCAAAGAAATCCCAGAAGTTATGGGTATTATTACTCACTTTTTATCATATGGTAAAAGAGGTTCAGAGAAATTGATTGATTTGAACAAGGTCGCATAGCTAGCCCTTGTGGGGCTAGAATTAGAATTCATTGCCATCCAGTGCCAAGACCTGTGCCCGTTACACTGTACAGGTGAATCACCTGAGGTTTTGAAATTATCTGCTTAGAAGTAGATTAAACATTTTGGGCCAGAATTTCACCTTGAATGTGGTTTCTAAGGTCTTCTCAAAGCTGCAGATGTGATGGCTGGACTTTATCTAGGACTGGCCCATCCCACCTACAAAGCCCATGACAGTCTTGTAGTTGAACACCTGGACATGAGACTTAGCCCATTTAATGATGGTATCACAAGTTATTGTAAACTAAAAATTAACTGGACTATTCATGAAAAATTAAAGGAAAACTTTTGGAGTTGAGCAGTTGTCAGTGACTAATTGGAATTCTCACTTATCTTTTATAAGAATGCAAAGCTATATCTCATGGCACAGAGTCTTAAAATGTTTAAGTGTTCTTTCAGTATTAATAATGGTCTAAATCTGTAGCAGAATGTGTCAGGAAGCAGTAGTAGCTGTTGTGTAGACACAATTGGAGGCAGGCTGGCAGTGTTCGTACTTTAACTCTGTCTAGTGTAAGCTTGGAGAACTGATCCACAGATACTTGTTTTATTTATCCTTGTAGATTTATTTCCATTTCAGAATTTTGTTTTGATCATGAGAATTACAAAATCACAGGTTTGGAAGAGCCCTGGAAAAGTGACAATAGAGACCTTTCTAGGCAACGCTGAAAATTGTTTGTATGTGCCTCTTAACACTCTTGAGCTTTCACAGTGTGGTCCGATGACTTCAGCCTGTTCAGCGTTGAGCTCCGGGTGGCGGGGCTTTTCCGAGGGTTGGATCTGCCTTGATGGACAAGCACCCATTCTCAATGACAAAACTCTTTTAAAAAAATATATACCCTTTAAACAGAGGGCATTGGATAAATATAACTTTTAAAAAATGATCTTGCATCATTTTCCTGAGCATATAATCAATGTTTGTGAGCATAAGTAAATTGAAGATGATTATGATAAAATAAGAACAGAAATTAAATCCTAACATAAACTGAGTTCTTCCTAGGCGCCAGCACTACTTGAAGCCTATTACCTATATGGAATCTCTCAACAACCCTGTGAGATAGGTGTTACTTTATTACACATTTCATTCACGAAGAAATTGATGAAGGGGTTAAGGGCGTACAGATGAGGGCATTGGCAGAGACCTTTGAAAGTTCCTTATCAGCAGCTCTTTACTCCACAGGGTAGAACACTGCATGCTCAGCTCCTTAAGGAGGGTGGAGACTTGTGGAATGGGGAGCGCTTTAGACTTACAGATAGTGCAGATTATGCATAAATTGTTTTCCTCCTAAGTGATTTT
>PVKH010023032.1:0-13952 GCA_004027955.1 Chaetophractus vellerosus
TCCCACAAACCCAGCCAATAAATCAAATCAGCATGGATTAGTTTCCATCTTACTCGATTTGACCATTTCCTTCCTGAAACGTCTTCTGTCAACTCCTGCCACAGCATCTCCTCAGTTTTCCCTCCTGCATGGAAAATCCAGTCTCCATTGCCAGCACTATCCTCTGCCTACTCATTAAATATTCACTTCCTTCAGGATTCTATCCTGTACTCTCCTCTTTTATATATCTGTGGCTCTCCTTCACTCCTGTAGCTGCAGCATGCATCTATATGTTGATCTATAGTCTCAATCCAGACGAACATCCTGAGCTACAAACCTCTACATCTGAATGCTACTATCTATTTTTACTTGGAAGGTGCAAGCAAATCAAAACCCACTCTCCCTCCTGCTTCTAGCTCTTTCCTTCTTAGCTCAGTGAAAGCTTCCACAATCTACCCGCTGTAAAACACTAGTAAGTTAAACTAGCAACCGAAATGTTTTCCTTATTACTCATTCCCACCCCCATCCTCACTTCTAAAGATTTACGAAGCCTAGACAACCCTATTTCTTAACTCTTGAACCCATTTATTTATTTTTTCTTCTTTTTTTTAGCTAGTATTTACCTGATATAAGACATCATCCTCTCTCAAATGCTTTTCTGTAAGCCTCCTGATTTTCTGTTCCCAAGTTTTGCTTTCTGATACTCTATTCTCCACTTCAAAGTAAGGTTAATCTAAAAAGCAAATATTTTCCCATCAACTTTCCACTTGAAAACTTCCAATGGCTATCTAAAACCCTTAAGATAAATAGAAAATTCTTATGAAGGTTTAGATGACTGAGCTCGTTATCTGTAATCTTTTAGGTCACAGTTTAAAGGCCTCCAAGAAACTCTCTCTAATACCTCTTCCACCATCTGGCTGACTCTGGGGACTAAATTAGGTGATCCTCCTATGTGATCCTATAGCACTTTGTCTCACCCATCATCTCACTAAATGTGTTTGTTGTTGTTGTTTGTTTGGTCTATATCTCACACTAGTGTAAGCTCGTTGAGGGCAAAGAATTATTCTCTCTTGATCATGTTATTTCCTAAGCATGTGGCATAATGCCAAACACAGAATAGGTGTTCAGTAAGTAATCATTGGAAAAATAAATTAATACATTTGGGAAAAAATGCTCTAAAAGTCTCTCCAAAGGCTTTTGCAGGTTTTACTTTCCATTACCTTAATATTTTTCTTATTTTCCCTGGGAATATAAAAACTAATAGGACAATTTTGACATGTAAACATGTGATTTCATAAACAGGACATTGAGAAGGAATATAGTTTCATTAGGGTAAAAGGTACTGAAATTTGCTGCTCTTTGAATGTTAACATACATTACACATATAGTGTGTATATAAATATATATGTGTATATATAACTCTTACACATATTTAGAGATCATGTATGAAATTTGAAACTTTCAAACATTCTAAGAGGCTTTTGTTTTCTTTTTTGCAGGGGAAACTGCTTCCACTCCTGGTAAGAATTAATACTTTCATTTTGCTTATTTTGTTTTGCTGCAATGTTTATGTATTTAAGTTTGATAGAATCTTCTATTATCATTAAGTAAAATAATTTTATGATCATGAACGGTTCTTGTCATCCATTTGTTGTTAAAGTACACTTGTATTCATTTGTCCAATCTTTTATCACAAACACCACAAACTGGTTTTTGGCTTAAACAACAAGTGTTTATTATTAACTCATGGTTTGGAGGCCAGAAGAATGCCCAAATCAAGACATTCTCAAGGCTCGCTTTCTCCTTGAAATCTGTAGCCTTCTGTTATTGGATGCCAGCAGTCCTTGGGGCTCTTGGCTTGCAGCTCCTTCCCATGACATGGTGATGTCCTCTCCTTTCTCTTCTGGCTTTCCACCACTTCCTGCTTCTGGCTCTTCCCTGAGGGTTGTCTTTATAAGACTTCTAGCAACCACCACACCTTACCTAAAAATAACATCTTTAAAAGGTTCTATTTGCAGTGGGTTCACAACCCCAGGATGTGGGTGAAGGTTAAGAATATGTCTTTGCTGGGTGTATAATTCAACCCATCACAACCCTCTTATAAAGATGTATGCTTGGTAAACTATCTCAGGATATTCTCACTTGTCTATATATCATTGTGTGTAAACTATGTTTTCTTAAAATTTCCAATAAATCACAAGGTAGGATTCAAACCTCTTTTTAGGATTTTACCACAAGTGAATTAATTTAAGTTAGGCCACAAAACTTTATAGTTCAAAGTGGGTTTTCTTCTTTTTTTTAGCCAGTATTTACCTGATATAAGACATCATCCTCTCTCAAATGCTTTTCTGTAAGCCTCCCGATTTTCTGTTCCCAAGTTTCGAAAAGTTTTGCTAAACAGAGATAATCTTACATATAAATTTTCCTTAAAGAATAACTTTGCCTTTTTCAAAAGTATGTAAAGGTTTTGAGAATATTAAGATCTTCTGTAAGAACCATTTCCTTATTCTACTGGAACAAGTGAATTAGTCTGAACAAGTGTTCTAGTTAAAGTTTAAAGATGCTTAAATTTGAAGATGCTTAAAATCAATGCATAAGAATTACATGAAAAGTAAAAAAGAAAAATTAAAGTGCATATGTTAATAATGAATCACATCATTTTATGCTAATGTTATCGAAAATACATTATTTATTTCCTGGTTAACCATATGATTGACAATATGCATTAAGAAGGTAAGTAAAACCATTGAGAAATTCTGATTTAATAATTACAATGGACAGTTCTGAATGAGGTACATGTGACATATTCTGAGAATTTGGTTTTTAAAGGAACTACTTTCGCAATTAAATACAAATTCATTTCACACTATGAAATCAATTGCACAAATAGTATAAGGGGAATATTCTCTTATTTTGAAAAGGTCTAATATTATAATTTTATAGCTTAATTCAAAGGTTTTGTAAATATGTGTAAGTCATTCAGGCATAGCAGGTAGTGACTGGTAGTGACTACTCACATGTAACTTATCTCCATCTTCTACAGAGGGGTAATTTCATCTCAACCATATAAACTTGCTATTTTTGCAGAAGGGGGATGGGAATGGGGCAGAATGGCGAGTGAACAATTAAAATGGTTAAATAATGATTCTCACCTTACTAAGAGGGTTCCCATTATCTCTGTACTATCTCTATGCTAACCAGCCCCCAAATGATGAAATGAGGGTAGGTCAAAAACTGAACTACAAATAATTATTTCTTTGAAATACTGCAAGAAAAAAGGTAGTCAGTGGAAACTAGTAGAATATCTACAGTGGAGATGCAGTGCAGTATGGAACTGGCCATCAAAGCTTGTTTTCTATTTCTACATTAAATTCATATTTGTAAGACTAAGGAATGTGCCCTCACCTTAAGATAGCTCTAAGGATATTAAGGTTTCTAGTTAGGAGATTAGTTCTCTGAACACCCTGTCTTTGTATGCCGTGGACTAAATTTGCCTGGCTAAAAGTAGTCCTTAAGAATTATACTCTTTTCAAAATAGCAGATCATGTCTACCTGGGGGATTTGGCATGATATTTCTTTAGTCTTTTTGACGTTAAATCTAACAAAGGGATTAGAGTGGGTGAAGATGGGGTCATGATGTAACAATTCTCTCAAAAGCAAAAGGGATAGCTTGGAGTCCCACCAACAACAGTTAGTTTGACCTAAAAACAAATTGATAA
The DNA here is from genome assembly GCA_004027955.1 of Chaetophractus vellerosus. Classification (NCBI taxonomy): domain Eukaryota; kingdom Metazoa; phylum Chordata; class Mammalia; order Cingulata; family Chlamyphoridae; genus Chaetophractus; species Chaetophractus vellerosus. The sequence continues at coordinate 3,699 of PVKH010023032.1, forward strand.
TTGGTCAAGTCTGTAATGATGACAGTGAATGCAGATTCATTAAAGTTCTTGGGCAGAAATTTAAGCTTGTAATTTCTATTTCCATTTTCTTAATTCTCTAGTCAGTAACCCCTCAATTTCAGTTTTTAATTGTATCCTGCCCTATAACTTCTACTCCTTTGCTAGTTTCTCCCATTCTCTACCACTTTCCTCATTTATGTGCCATTCTCTCTTACCCAATCTTGTAGCATTCATGAAATTACTTGTTATGTAATATAACACAATTTTTGGTTAACTGAATATTTAAAAACATAAGTTCTGCATTTATAGAAGTAAATATATGTGAAACATAGAAAATTTGGAACAGTACAGATCTACAATCCTAATGTTCAGAGATCAGATGTGTTTTTTAAAAACATTTTTGGTGTATTTTCTTATTCTTTTATAGAGAAATACCTTCTTAGTAACAGAGTACAACAATTGTTAAGGGCGTTTGATACATCGTGCTAATTTGCCCTGCAGGAAGCGTTCATCGTTTGTACACGCATGTCACCTGTGCATGGACCTGTTCCACCACAGCTTTGCCATTTTTTCCTCCCCCATTTGAAAATGAGTTTGAACTGTGGAAAATGTTATTTCAGTGTCTTAAATGGTGTTTCCTTTGGTATTATGGGGTTGAAGATGTTTTTGTATGGCTGGGGCATCTGTGCATCTGTTTGTGAATTTTTTTTCCCAGTCTTTGTCCATATTTGTCTTGCCTTGCTTGAATTTGATCTATTTAAAAAAATAAAAAACAACGAGTATGGAGATACAACCTCTAGCTTTCCTGTTCTTCTCCTGGAATCCCGGCCTTCCTAATGTCCAGTTTTATCAGTTTCTCTTCTTTACTTCAATAGCTCTAGTAAAATTTCCTTCAATCATCTTTCCACATTGTGCTTCATCTTTCTGAATCCAGTTGCCCTCAGTAGTCAAGAATGCAGCAAATGAATGGGAAGAAGTCGGACTAACTATACTGCCTTCAACTCTATTTCTTCATTTTTATCTGTAGTCACTGTTTTGTAGCTTGCTTTATATATATATGCATCTGTATTTGTATGTATGCATATGCATAGACAGGTATATGTTTATAAGTGTTTATAGTACATACCATATATACTATAATGGGCTAAGGGATAACTCGGATGAGTACATGTTTCAAGATATGACTCACATATTTTATTTTCTTATTTCTTTCATTAATATAACAGGATTGGCCACAACAGAAAATCCCAGTGCTCTGCCTCCAAGTGACCCTTTACCTACTCGCACCACTGCATTCTTACCCACAAGCATCTCTGAAAGAGGACATGACTCCTCAGAGACTTCACCTTCTCTTAGTCCAGGCAATACAACAAGCAAGTATTCCCGGACTCTTTCAATAATGCTAGTGCCCCTGACATGACAGGTCGGCATGGAGACATTGTTAACTGTAATAGTATTAGGGAACACATGTCTTTTGTTTTTCATTTTGAATTCTAAAATGATCAGGACAGTTTGTCATTAACTGAAATACGTGTGCAGTTTTTACGTATGTGATTTCATTTGCGTCGAAAATGTAGGACACAGGTGTTTATTAGATATTTGCAGACTGAAGTAATGAATGTAGATTGTGCGGGAGACAAAAGGGAGGGCGAGCAAAAGAAGGAGGGAGGAAAGACCTCTAAGTAAAATCATAGGGGTAAAGTTTCTCTAATGTCCTCTGATTGCCACATTCTGTGTCACTGTCCCAGTTCTCCTCACTTAGGTCTCCTGTAGAGGCACACGGGTCTGAGCACCCTATTTCAGGCTTCACCCAGTTTTGTCCTCTGTGGCAGGTACCCCCAAATAGAAACTTTCACACTTTTATTCTCTATTCAAGATTCTCATTATCAGAAAATTATTGAAGATGAACAATTTATTTTAAAAAAATTTTCACGGAGAACTTATAACCCAGATTTGTTTTTTGGGTTTCTTCCAGGTTCATTCATATTATTTAAAAAATTTAATTGATCAATATTGAGAAATCTTAATGGTGGAACTAAAGGCAAGGCGGTCATGTTCATAGCAAAATATCAAATTGACGTCGGAGGTATTATTGCCAGGGAAGACCACCACTGCTCCCTAGAACCCTGAGATGTCAGTGGTCTGCTCATCTCATGATTAGTGTTTGGCTTGCCAGCATACTCAGTTCATAAATTCATAACAATGAGGATTGTGTAGGCCTTTTCTGAAATAAATGTGCTATTTTGCCATTTTCCTAGGTTTATAGACATACTCTTACAAAAGATATTTGAAATGTTCAACACAGTCATTAATTTAGTTTGAAAAACAAGCTTGTATAAATCCTCCAATTACAGAAATCTTGTTTAGGGTACATTCCAGTGATTGGGGTACCACACTGACAAAGTTACTAGTTATAGTAAGTGATTAAGTAAATGGCTAATACCTTGTTATAGCAATTACAGGACTGTATACCTAACCTTGCTTCATCCCCTCCCCCCGCCCCCACCACCTTTAGCAGAGTGGCAGCAAGGACCTATCCAAACATTACAATGTTTGGTTTTAACTCATTGCCCACTATTGCCCACTAATGTTCACTATGCTTTTATTTATTTATTTATTTATTTTTTTGAGGTACCGGGGTTGAAGAACCTGGGACCTCATATGTGGGAAGCCGGTGCTCAACCACTGAGCCACATAGGCTTTCCTGAGTTGGCACTTTCATTTGTTTGCTTGTTGTTTGTTTTGTTGCTTTTAGGAGGCACAGGGAGCAAACCCAGGACCTCCCATGTGGGAAGCAGGCGCTCAATAGCTTGAGCCACACCCGCTGTCCCCACTAAGTTTTTATAAAATGTATGTGAGGATGAAGGTGCTGAGGGCTAAGAAGATTTCGTGCTATTTTTTTCAATTGACTGAGTAATTTCAAACAGTTTTCTATTTAAATTATTTCACATCTCAACACACACACACACCCACCATTCCTATCTTTTCATTCATACTTTTTTCACCTGGAAATATGAATGCAGAGGATTTAAAGAGTGAGGGGAAAAAAAAGAGTGAGCAAAGTATGGGGGGAAAAGGTTTAAAATGGAGTGATTGGAAATAAGGAGGAAAAATTTAAAATATTGACTTGCTCTGACACAATCATACTGATTTTGAAATTAACTTCAAAAGTTTCTTATGCTTTCAAATAAAAGAAGAGCACATTTTATTTTCTAGAAAATAGTCTTGCTATCTGGTGATATTTCAGTTACCTACTCTGATAAAGTCTGTGTGTGTTGTTTAATTTATGTGGTGATTGATTTATATTGTTGAATTAAATAAAAATTTTCTTTCTTGCTGATATATTTAGGTAAAAAGCACTTAATACATTTTTCTAGCACTATAAGATGCATCATTCAAAATTGATCTTTGCTGAAAATGATTACAAGAAGCATCCACATGCATATCATTAAATTTAATGATATAATATTTTTATAAAAATAGTTTAAGTATGTTGCAGAGCATTATCAATAGACATATATATGTATTATACAAACTCATGCACACACACATGTATACTGCAAATACCATCTCCCCAAATCCTGCTTCTGAAAGCTACCACTTTAACTGTTATGGTATAGCCTCCAGACAATGTGCGTGTGATTCTGTGAGTGTGTGTGTGTGTGTGTGTTTGTGAATGTTTCTCCACACCCTTTTCAACACTACATATTATCAATCTTTTCAAACTTCCAATATGATAGTTAAAATATTCCATTTTGCTTTAAATTTGTATAATTTTCCATAATGACAAACCTTTTCCATATACTTTTTGGCCATTGCACATATTAGATAGTTGTCAATCACGTTTTGGGGGGCCTTTTTTGCGTTTCTTCTTTTGTTTTCGATTTGTTAGATATCCCAGTGTATTGGGATGGAAGGGTTCCTTTCCTATGCTGCCTACAAAGAAATACCTCAACTTTCAGTCTGTAGAGTTGATGGGAAATTCACAAAGCTCATAGTGATATGGGGCATCTCCGGGATACGTAAACTGAGAAAGCAGGTGCTTCCTTCCCGCCCTGCGAACTTAAATACTGGCAGACGCATTTTAATAGATTGGGTCGCTTCATAGTTTAGTAAACTATAATAGAAATCTGCTCCTTATAATCATTTAGTGTTTAAAGTTTTCCTCCGAAGCGGGAGAAGACTGACATAACGATCTCACTTTCTTACCTCAGGTGTAACATCAGTGAGGCCTGACCTTCTCACGCACACAGTCTCGCAGGCGCCCTCTGCCGGATCTACCAATCAGACACCCAGCAGCAACGCTGGCCTTACCGCACTCACCCCTGCTGCGGGCAGGAATGCTCCATCAGGTTTGCCGGTCCTTTAGACTTGTGCAAATATGAACAGCTCACGAAAACGGCCTGTATTTGAGAATAATGGGAGGAAATTCAATAACTTGTTCAATGTGTAGCACTCGCTGGTTGATGAATTTGGTATTTCATACTCTTATACTTACTCTTAGGATGGGATACCTTTCGATAGAGATTAAATCATAAAGAAGGAGGATTGGGTGAAAACAGCAATGTGTTAGGAGAAAACAGTTATACAGGGTACTCAGTAGGTTTCTTTATATTTGGGGCAAGTATCATTGTACAGGAAAAACAACTTTTTGCTAGTAATAAAGAATAATATAGCTCAGCCTTTACTTAAAGACATCCTAACAATAAACAAAACAATTAAGAATAGCTGACTCCTATGATCAGTGAAAGGCACTGAGAAATTGTGAGCGCATCTGAATTATTTTAAGAATGAAAAAATATGTGTTCACATTTCCCATTTAATTCTAAGATCCTTTTTAACTCAGCACCTCTGTATTTATAATGCAAAACATTCCCTTACTCATCTTTCCATTATTAGTTTCTTCATGGTGTCCTTTCCTATGTTCAAAATAACACATATGTTCTTTGTCAGGTCATGAATCCACACAGCCACAGATATAAATTTAGTATTCTGAAGACTGAAATTTAAAGATATGAACTGTGGGCCTACTTGGCTAACAGTAGGGTAGCCTTGCTTTAGGTATGAATTTAACATGGAAGACAAACACATCTGATAGAGTGGTTATAACTTTGAGCTACTAAAATTGTTCCCTTGGCATAAAAATCAGTATAGACAATTCAGAGAGTTTAAACAGCTGGGCAAAGAGCTGTTCTCTCCTCTGCACAATCACAGAGGCTGCCGTGGGAGCCACAGTAAAAAGATGTGGAGTTTTAAGCAGATTCAGAAGGTGTGGAAGGGAAGAAGTAGTAAAATCACTCAAGAGGACTGATCCCTGGGGGCTGATTGTCACCCAGACTGGTCTGTCTTGCCCTGCTTAGGGACTTCTTCCTCTCATAGTAGCAAATTCCACTAATTAAAGTCTATTAAGATTAATAAATCTCATTAAAATCATAAATGCTACTCCTGAACTGCAACTGAGATTACCTACATAATGAGGAGAAGGGAATTATCCTATGAAGGGGGAAGACAGGGAGTTTGGGGAGCTTCCTGGAGGGTCAGAGTGGGGACCGCAGAGCAGCCTGGGGACGTGGGGACAATGCTGCTTGGGGAGAAGAGAAGAGGTCCTATGAGTGGAGTAAACAGACAGCAAAAGAAGGCCAAAGACAAACCGCCTGGGTTTGAAACGTTGCAGAGGTCCAGTACTGGGTTTAAAATGATTTTTTAAAACAACAAGATAAACAAACTTACTTTCTCTTCTACTTCTTGTTCTGTCAGGGCCCTCCTCTGAGAACTCAGAACTGATGTTAATGTTATTTATTCTATTCCAATGTTTAGTTATACCTGGGGGGTAAGTAGCTTTTGAAGACTGAGCTGAGAGCCCAAACTCATTTTTTTTTGAAAATGCATTCTCAATTTTAATGGACCTCATGGATGAAGTCCATGACCACCCTGCATTTGTACTTGGAGAGTGCTGGATCGGTGTGCATGCCTCCAGAGCTGCAACACTGAGAATCGGACTGCAGAGGAGAGATGATCTCAAATCACTGAGCTGATGACCCTACGGATCCCAACAGCAAAATAATCAAATGCACTTGCGTGGGAACTAGGCTGTAATTCTTTTGCTTTTGCCATGACAACTTGACAACTAGTATAGTGCTAGTCATCTAGTTGGCATCCGGTGAATATATATTGATTGCTGGTGTGTAATTCTGAGTGTGACATCTGGGGGAAGCTGTGATATTCATTAGGTGCTTTGAAGCCTGACAACGAAAAGTCCTAACTGAATAGAACATGCAGTTTCTTCTGTTACAATATTTGATGCTATAATACCAATTAGTTCATATGTGATTGGAAAATAAGGTAATGACGTCAGTATAATGGGGAAGTTCGCTGGTTCCAAAACTGATATTTTCGTGGGAAGAGAGGCTTAAATAGTGAAAGTGGTATTGTAAACTTCAGTTGGAAACAGAAACAAACAAACAAACAAACAAAATGGGCAGGAGCCCATTCAGCTCTATTTTAAGAAAATTGAAACTAAGCACCTGCACCCAGGCATCTCTCCCCGGGGAGTGCACCCCATGGGAGGCTCTCAGCACGTGGCAGGTTGCACTTCCTCCTTTGCCAATCTTAACGCAGCCTTTTAGCCTCAGAGCTCCACTTCCATCTGTGTGGTCTCAGTGCAGGAAAGCCAGCATCCAGTCTCTTGTTTTGGTGCATTTTTTATATCCCCTAAGGCAGCCCTCAGCCAGGATGCCTGGCCTGCCTGAGTTGTCAAAGCTATTTGATTAAATCTGTGCTCCCATTACAAAGTGGCATGGGTTTCGAATGGCCTCCCCCCAAACTTAGCTTTCCCATAAGCCTTGGTATTTTTAGTACAGTTTTGCGGAACACATACACGGTGGTATAGCAGAAGTGCTGGATGGTTCGTTGTGCTGCCCTAGCTTCAGTAATCATGTGAACGTTGGCTGTGTGACCATTGCCCTAGAGAGGCAGGAACACATGACAGTGCTAATGGCCTTTCTGATTGCAGATGTTCCAGGAGAGAGGAACTCATCCTCCACCTTTCCTGCAGTCACAGGGTTCATATCAGCACCCACCCTCAGCCCTGCATACAGCAGCTCTGCTGCCTTACCTTCACGCACCTCCAACACCACCACCGACGAAAACTCCTCAGGTCTGACTCTCTGGCTCTAGGTGCTTTTGGCTATGCATAATGAAATGGAAACTCAAAACTTTAGTGCAGCTCTTATTTCATAGCAAATATTGTTTGCGGGTATCCTGTTTCACAGATTCTCAACTCTTGATACTAAATCAGGCAAAAGAAACTTGCCAATAAACTTTTTCTGACATATCTTGATTTTATTAATGATATTTTAACAGTGTGTGGCAAAGAAGAAAGATTAATAGACTTTAATGTCGCATAGGCCTGAGATTAGAGCCAACCTCGACAACTTTCAAACTGACTTTAGGACAAGGAACTAACACATTCTGAGTGTCAGTTTCCTCTTCCATAAAAAATGTATATAATAATACCCACTTCACAGGATTGATATGAGGACTGAATGTGTAAAAAGGCTGGCATGTAATGAATATTCCAGATGGGTAACTCTTATCCTTATTGTTATCCAAGATAAGGAGAGTTTTAATTGAAAGGGAAAAGAGTAGCTTGAAAACACTGCACCTAAGGTAAGGATTATACCAAAAAAAAATGAATAGTTTCCATTCAACTTATACAATGTTTAGTTCAAATTACTTGAAATCTTGTCTTAAAGGGGTATTTGTCGATAAATCGTAGAATCACTTAATTATTTTAAAAACAAGTAAGGTTAATTCAAAGGAGGACACCTATATCAAGATTCAGATAGGAAATGAAGTTTCCTAAAGAGTTTCCCTGGCCCTTCAATCCAATGAACTCACTAACTTTTGTTCTGTTAATTTCCTTGCAGGTTACAACCTTATAACCATTCTGGAAGGTGTAGCAAATAGTGACAATCCAACCTCTTTCACAGCAGGTAACAACCTTACCCACAGTCATGCAATCATCCCACCCTGTGCCTGGGACATGTTTACAGAAGGCCCTTCCAGTTGCTCTACCTTGGGGTTCTTTTTGTGAGATGTTCAAACAAGTGTTCTAATTCTGAGGGCTGTGGAGCAGCAGTTAGTCAAAAAGGCTCATCTACTAGTAGGGAAGCTGAAGAGATCGGCATAGAATGTTGCTGTAACGATGCATTATAATATAGTAGTGGTACAGACTAAGAGTTGTAAGTTTTATGAAAATACTCGAGAGAAATGGCCAAATAGATTAGATTAGAACTTCTTTCTCTAAGGGTGGGTTGAGGTATTAGTAGGAGAAAGAAAGGGTCCATCAGCAGGACTCTCCGTTCCAAGTGGTGAGTAGCAGAGGATTGCGGAGCCCCAGCTCGGCGTGGGGGCTTGGAGGTACAGGGGTTTTCAAGGGAACAGCCACGGCAAAGGCCACAGCAGCTGCAGGGTCTGTTAGGGCATCAGTGATGACAGAATTTGCAAGTCCACCTTTCTCCCCCAAATTCTTCCAATTGTAAAACAAGAATAGCAGAGAACCCCTTTTTGTCTGTTGAAAGAGCAATTCATTATGCTGGACCTAGTACATGCACAAAGAGCTTGCAAAAGTTAAGCTAGAGAATGAAGCATCATTTGCCTATTGGCTAATTTTTTCCCTAATAAGTGTGACCTTCACTCTAAAAAAGTTGTATTACAATGGTATAAACTTGTTTTGAAATTAATCAAGGAGATGAGGAACTTTAAAATATTTTGATCGGGTGAAAATTCAGCCATGTCACCATACTACTATTAGATATGTACCAGAAAAGTCTTAACTGTATTAATATCATAATTTGGTTTACTGGCTAAATGTATATGTGTTCTATAGAACTAGTTCATTCATTTATAACATCTGAAGTCTTGAGATCAAAATATTGTCCTAGACTCTACAAACTCTATAGTATCTATTAAATCAAATAGCATCAAGTTTACAGTATATAGATTTGAAACACTTTAAGTCTTCTTTTCTTGAAACAGCTAAATAAGAGGCACTCTGCAACAAAATTTTAATACTTTTCATTATTTTTTTCTTTATCACAGCTCCTACTCCACCTGCTAAGCCATCATGTGGTAAGTTTGTTAACCTAGAGGCAGCATATATCACTTTGGAATAGCTATTTAACCATTATCTTCTTCATTCCAATCTTCTAAAACCCACTAGCTCCCTAAACTTATTAGCTCTAATTTCTCCCCAATGATTAGCTTCAAATCTTAATCTTAAGCGCTAGTGTCCATCAGTTGCAAGAAGCTTTGATTTCATATTCATTTCTATTTAGAAACACTGAGATAAGCAATTACTAAGTAAATAACTTTGGTGAAGTCAAGTAATTTCAGTTTGGATATTTGTAAAATAGGATGATAGCAAGTTTGTTTTGGGGTCAGAGTGAGGATTCAGTGTGATGATAAATGTATAATGTGGATAGTACCTTCAAGAGCAGCTTATCAAGAAAGAAAAATAGGTCTGTCTCTGCCTCTCTCTTATCCATTATATGGCCTGGCTGAAATCAAATGCCTGAGAACCATTTGTATCCATCCGTTCCCCATTTTCTTCTTCTCTTTTCAGTGAAAGCATCCTACTATTTGTTTCTAAATCTAACCCTTTCCTTCTAACTTGGAGCTCTTGGATCATCAGGTAAAACATCTCTCATCTATCTTAAATCTCTCCATCTCTTTGGGTTCTTTACTTACTCTTCAATAGTCTTACATCCATTACAGATTGAAACACAAAATAAAACATCCTTCCATCCCAGATGTCTTCTAAGTACAGTTTCTCTTTCCCGACACAGCCAAAACTTTTGCAAGAATTGCTTGCATTTGCTATCTCTTCTGACCACCTCTCATGCCTTTCTCTTAACATGCCATAGCTGCTAATTATCACATTCTACTTAAATGGCTTTTGCTTAACTCAAGAACAACTGCCTTCTCTTTCTTGATGTCTCTGTGGTATTTGAAACTGCTGACCACTTTCTTCATAATCTTGGTCTGGCCTATGATTCTCTGAGACTGCTTTCTTCTGCTTTTCATGCTCCCTGTCTAGAATACCTTTACTTAACATTCTGGAGATTCTTTGACTCTTTTTACAGGCTTTCCTAAGCCCTCTGCCTTTAACCTTCTCTATTTTCCTCACTTAAATCCATTGCTTAAGCTAACGGTTTTAGGCTGATGGCTACCAAATCTTTTTTCAGTATGGAA
>PVKH010023033.1:0-13950 GCA_004027955.1 Chaetophractus vellerosus
AAAAATTATTATTGCTATTTTTAATTAGAGAAGTTGTGGGTTTACAGAAAAGCCATATAAAAATACAGCATTCCCATATACCTCCCTGTTGTTGACATTTTGTATTAATCTGGTGCCTTAGATCCAATTGATGAAAGAATATTAAAACAGTGCTAGTAACTCTAGTGCATAGTTTACATTATGTGTATTTCCCCCATATACAACCCTATTATTAACATTTTGTATTAGTGTCATACATTTGTTATAATTCATGAAAGAACATTCCTTTACTTTTACTACTAACCCCAGTACATCATTGTGTTATACAGGCCCACGTTTTATCTTCTAACTTTCATCCTACTAACATGAGCCAAAATTTCCCCTTTCAACCACATTCACATACATAATTCAGCACAGTTAATTACACTCAATAATGTGCGACCATTACCACCATCCATTTCCAAGTCTTTACAATCAACCTATATAGAAATTCTGTAGAAATTAAGCATCAGCTCCCTATTCTCTACCCCCAGTCTATTCCCTGGTAACTTATATTCTAGATTTGAACTCTATGAGTTTAGTTATTGTAATTATTTTTAAAAAAGATTTATTTCTCTCCCACTTTGTTGTTTGCATTTGCTGTCTGCTCTGTGTCAATTTGTTGTGTGCTCTCTGTGTCTGCTCGTCTTCTCTTTAGGAGGCTCTGTGAACCGAATCCGGGACCTCCTACATGGGAGAGAGGTGCTCAATTGCTTTGAGCCACCTCTGCCCCCTGCTTTGTTGTCTCTCATTGTGTTTCCTCTTTGTGTCTCCTTGTTGTGTTATCTTGTTGCTTAAGCTCACCATGCCAGCCCATCAGGTCAGTTCACTGTCTTGCTTGTCTTCTCTAGAAGGCACCAGGAACTGAACCTGGGGCCTCCCATGTAGTAGGTGGGTGCCCAAATGCTTGAGCCATATCTTCTTCCCTACTTATTGTAATTAATTCATATCAGTGAGATCATCCAATCTTTGTCCTTTTATGTCTGGCTTATTTCACTCAACATAATGTCCTCAAGGTTCATCCATGTTGTCACATACATCAGGATTTCATTCCTTTATACCTGAGTAATATTGCATCATATGTATATAACATATTGTTTATGCATTCATTGGTTGTTGGACACTTGGATTGCTTCCATCTTTTGGTAATTGTGATTAATGCCACTATGAACATTGGTGTGCAAATATCTGTTCAAGTCCCTGCATTCTATTCTTCTGGGTATATATCTAGTAGTGGAATTGCTAGGTCATGTGGTATTACTTAGCTTTCTGAGGAACTGTCAAACTGTCTTCCACAGCACCTGCACTACTTTACATTTCCAACAGCAATGAATGAGTGCTCCTATTTCTTCTCTACATCTTTTCCAACATTTGCAATTTTCTGGGGCTTTTTTTGTTGTTGTTTTTAGTAGCCATTCTAGTGCGTGTGAAATGATATCTCATTGTGGTTTGGATTTACTTTTCCCTAACAGCTAGTGATGTTGAACATCTTTTCGCATGCTTTTCTTTATTGCCATTTGATTTCCTCTTTGGAAAAATGTCTATTCAAGTTTTTTTGTCCCATTTTTAATAGTATTGTTTATCTTTTTATTGTTGAGTTGTAGGATTTCTTTATATAGTCTGTGTATTAAACCTTATCAAATATGTGGTTTCCAAATATTTTCTCCTATTGAGTAGGTTGTCTTTTCACTTTCTTCACAAAGTCCTTTGATGCACAAAATTTTCAATTTTAAGGAGGTCCCATTTATCTATATTTTCTTTCATTGCTTGTGCTTTGGGTGTAAAGTCTAAGAAACCATCACCAATACTAGATCCTGAAGATGCTTCCCTACATTTTCTTCTAGGAATTTTATAGTTCTGGCTCTTATATTTAGGATTTTGATGCATTTTGAGTTAATTTTTGTATATGATGTGAGATGAGGGTCCTCTTTCATTCTTTTACACATGGCTATCTGGTTCTCCCAGCACCATTTGTTGAAGAAACTACTTTTTTTTTTCCAGTTTAGTGGACTTGGCAATCATGTAAAAAATCAATTGGCCAAAAAAAATTCAATTGTCCATAGGTTTGAGTGTCTATTTCTGAACACTCAATTCAGTTCCATTGGTTGGTATATCTATTTTTGTGCAAATGCCATGCTATTTTGTCCACTGCAGCTTGGTAATGTTTTAAAATCAGGAAGTGTGAGTCCTCCAACTTTGTTCTTTTTCAAGATGTTTTTGGCTATTTGGGGATCCTTACCCTTCCAAATAAATTTGATAATTGGCTTTTCCATTTCTGCAAAGTAGGAAGTTGAATTTTAATTGGGATTTTGTTGAATCTGTAAATCAATTTTGGGTTGAATTAACTGACATCTTAATAATATTTAGTCATCCAATCCATGAACATGGACTGTCCTTCCATTTATTTAGTTCTTCTTTTATAAATGTTTTGTAGCTTTCTGTGTACAAGTCTTTTATATCCTTGGTTAAATTTATTCCTAGATGTAATGGTTTGGCAGTTTTATGTAATTATGAATTTAAAAAATATAAATTGAATCATGCTTGTAAACTGATCTGTTAATCTGGGCGTGATTAGGTTATGATTAGGGCATTAACTGGGACATGTCAGTAGGGCGTTGAGTCCCGCTCCTTAGTGGGTGTGGTCTCAAGTATAAAAGGCAAGGCAAAAGGCAGAGGGAGCAGATTTGAGAAGCAGATTTTTTGAGAAGCAGTTCTGATGTTGGAGAGAATGCCCCAGGAGAAGAGAAATGAGTCGTTCGCCTGATAGTCTACTGCTGATCTTGTGGAGGAAGCGCTAAGCCCAGAGAGAAACGCAGCCCTGGCAGGAGAGGAACCCAAAGGCCTGAGCCCTGGCAGATGTCAGCAGCTGTTTTGCTCGAACATATGGACTTTGGTGAGGGAAGAAACTTATGCTTTGTGGCCTGGTAACTGTAAGCTTCTACCCCAAATAAATACCCTTTTTAAAGACCAACCAATTATGGGTATATTTGCAAAGGTACACCTTTGGCTGACTAATACACTAGATATTTGATTCGTTTAGTGTCTATTGTAAATGGAATTCTTTTTTAAAAATTTCTTCCTCAGCTTACCCATTACCAGTGTATAGAAACACGACTGATCATTCTGTGTTGATATCGTACCCCACCACATTGTTGATTTTGCTTATTCGTTCTAGTAGCTTTGTTGTAGATTTTTCACGACTTTCTATATACAGGAACATGTCATCTGTAGATAGTGAAAGTTTTACTTCTTCCCTTTCAATTTGGTTAACTTTTATTTCTTTTTTCTTGTCTAATTGCTCTGGCAAGAACTTCCAATACAATGTTGAATTACAGTGCTGACAGTGTTCCTGATCTTAGAGGGAAAGCTTTCAGTCTTTCACCATTGTATGATGTTAGCTGTGAGTTTTTCATATATGGCCTTTATCATGTTGAGGAAGTTTCCTTCTATCCCTATTTTTCTAAGTGTTTTTATCAAGAAAGGATACTGATTTTTGTCAAATGCCTTTTCTGCATCAATTGAGATGATTGTGTGATTTTTTCCCCTTTGTTGGTTGATGTGGTGTATTACATTAATTGATTTTCTCATGTTGAACCCCTCTTGCATAATGGGTAAAACCTACTTGATCATATTATAGAATTCTTTTGATGTGCTGTTGGACTTGATTTGAAAGAATTTATTGAGGATGTTTTGCATCTATATTCTTAGGAGAAATTGGTCTGTAATTTTATTTTTGTAGTATCTTTATCTGGCTTTAATAGTAGGTGATGTTGGCCTCACAGAATGAGTTAGGGAGTGTTTCCTCCTCTTCAATTTTTGGAAGAGTTTGAGCAGGATTGGTATTAATTCTTCTTGGAATGCTTGGTAGAATTCATCTGTGAATCTATCTGGTCTTGGAAATTTCTTTGTTGGGAGGTTTTTGGTGACAGATTCAATCTCTTTACTTGTAATTGGTCTGCTAAAGTCTTCTATTTTTCTAGAGTCAGTGTAGGTTGTTCATGTGTTTCCAGGAATTTTTCCATTTCATCTAGGTTTTCTAATTTGTTGGCATACAGTTGTTCATAGTATCCTCTTTGTATAAGGTGTGAGATGAGTCTTTTTATGGCTGTGGGGTCAGTAGTAATGTCACCTTTCTCATTTCTGATTGTATTTGTGTCTTCTCTTTTTTTTTCCTTTGTTATTTTAGCTAAAGGTTTGTCAATTTTCCTTTCAGCACTGACCTTTTTGAATCCCATAAGTTTATTTCATTTATTGAAGTATATCACTCATACATAAACATACATGAACAATAAGTGTATAGTAATAGTTGTGAACTTACAAAACAAACATACATAACATCATACAGGGCTCTTATACCTCACTCTACCACCAATACTTTGCATTGTTGTGAAAGATTTTTAACTAATGATTAAAGAGCACCCTCAAAGTATTACTACCAACTAAAGTATCTTACATTTGGTGTATTTCCCCCCAACCCACCCTATTATTATATTTTAAATATCATTTATATGTGAACATACATAAACAATAAGTGTATAGTAAAAGTTGTGAACTTACAAAGCAAACATGCATAACATCATACAGGGGTCCCATACATCAGCCCACCACCAACACCTTGCACTGTTTTGAGACATTTGATATAAAATATGAAAGAATATCATTAAAATCTTACTACAAACTTTAGTACTTACCTTACATTTGGTGTATTTTCCTCCCAACATACCCTATTATTATTTCTTAAAAATGTTTTTATGACAGAAGTTGTAAACTTACAAAACAATCTGCACATGTGCAGAATTCCCACACAACACCCTCTATCAACACACCACACCATGGTGGAACATTTGTTACAGATTATGAGATAATATCATTAGACTATTACCACCAATCATGGTCCAGAGAGTACATTTGGCACACTTTTTCCATACTTCCCCATTATCAACACAATACATCTTTAGCATAGATGAATGAATATTATAGTATTGCTGTTAACCACAGCTCATAGGTCACTCCAGTTGTCTTTTTCCCATGCTTCTCCACATTCCACTACCCTGCAATAGTGATGTATATCTGCTCTAGCTCACAAAGAACACTCTTGCATCTGTACCATCAACCACAGTTCTCATCCACCTCTGAGTTTACTGTGTTATTCAGTTCCTAGATTATTCTCTAGCTTTCTGTAAACTGGCATTCACATCCCTAGACTACTCTTTTCAGCCACAATCCCATTTGCAAATAAGCTGAGACTCACTATAATGTGTTACCATCAACTCTATCCACTTCCACACTTTTACAGTAAAGTTAATTAAAACTTCTACATACATTAAACATCAGTAGTCCATCTCAGTCCTCCTCTTATCTCTTTTAAGAATCCACCACCTACCACCAGGTCTTGAAGATATTTTCCTACATTTTCTTCTAGAAGCTTTATGGCTCTTGCTTTTATATTTAGGTTTCGGTTCCATTTTGAGTTAATTTTTGTATAAGGTGTGAGATACAAGTCCTCTTTCTTTCTTTTGGTTATGGATATCCAGTTCTCCCAGCATCATCTGTTGAATGGACTGTTGTGTCTGAGCTGGGTAAGTCTGACAGGATTGTCAAAAATCTCTTGACCCTAGAAGTGAGGGTCTGTTTCTGAACTATCAATTTGGTTCCATTGGTCTATGTGTCTGTCTTTATGCCAGTACCATGCTGTTTTTACCACTGTAGCCAGGTAATATGATTTAAAGTATGGAAGTGAGAGTCCTCCAACTATGCTTTTACTTTTTAAGATATTTTGGCTATTCAGGACCCTTTACCCTTCCAAATAAATTTAATAATCATGCTTTTCACTTATTTAAAAAATGCTGGTGGAATTTTTTTTTATCAGGATTGCACTGAATCTGTATATCACTTTGAGTAGAATTGACATCTTAATGATATTTAGTCTTCTAATCCATGAGCATGGAATGTTCTTTTTTAAAATTTCTTTTAACAATGAGTTGTAGTGTTCTAAATATAAATGCTTTACATTATTGGTTAAGTTTATTCCTAAATATGTGAGTTTTATCAGTCATATTTTATTTTCACCAGTCTTTTGAGACTTTTAGTTACTTTTACTGATATAATCTTCATTTCTAGATTCTCGTCCAAGCCTCTCTCTCCTATTTTATCTTTTTCCCAGGCTATAGCCACCTTTTAGTATTCCCTGCAAAGCTGGTCTCTTGGTTATAAACTTTCTCAGTGTCTGTTTATCTGTGAATATTCTAAACTCACTCTCATTTTTGAAAGACAATCTTGCTGGATATAAGATTCTTGGCTGGAAGTTTTTCTCTTGCAATATCTTAAATATATCATGCCACTATCTTCTTGCCTCCATGGTTTCTGATGAGAAATTGGCACTTAATCTTATTGGGTATTCCTTATATGTTATGAATTGCTTTTCTCTTGCTGCTCTCAGAATTCTCTCTTTGTCTTTGGCATTTGACATTCTGATTAATATGTGTCTTAGAGTTGGTCTACTCAGATTTATTCAGATGTGAGTATGTTGTGCTTCTTGGACATGGATGGTCATGTCCTTCAGTAGGGTTGGGGAATTTTCTACCATTATTTCTTCAAATATTCCTTCTGCCTCTTCCCTTCTTTTCTCCTGGGACACCAATGACACTTATGTTTGCATGTCTCTTCCTGTCCTTTAGTTCCCTGAGAACTTATTCAAGTTTTTCCACACTTTTATCCATCTGCTGTTTAGTATATTTGCTTTCAGAGGCCATTTCTTCAAGCTCACCAATCCTTTCTTTTGCCTCCTCACATCTGCTGTTATATGATTCCAATGTATTTTTAAATTTCATTTATTGCACCTTTCATTCCCGTAAGATCTGCTATTTTTCTATGTATGTTTTCAAATTCCTCTTTGTGCTCATCCAGTGTCTTCTTAATATCCTTCATCTCTTTAGCCATCTCATTGAATTTGTTAAGGAAATTTGTTTGAACATCTATGATTAGTTATCTCAACTCTTTTATGCCATCTGGAGGCTTATCTTGTTCCTTTAACTGGGCCATATCTTCCTGGTATGGATTGTAATTTTTTGTTGGTGTCTTGGCATCTGGCTTACTAGATGTATTTATTCTGGGTGAAAGTTTAGGGCTTTTCAGTTTAGGGCTTTCTTGCCCTTTCCCCTTGCTGGTTGTGTAGTAGGAGCCAAGGATGTAATGGTACTGTAGGCTGCAGAGGCTCAAGCTGCCCTCATTTCCCCAGGGATGGATGAAGCTTCTCCCCACTTTCTCCAAGGGCAGAGTCAAAGCTGTATCTAATAATCCAAGTCGTGGAGTCCTAGACTGTAGTTGCCCAGAGAGACTGATGAAGTTTCAAGCCCCTTTCTTCCCTGCCTAGTATGGGGATGGAGCTGCAGGTGTGGGCAGAAATCTATGCCTGTGGGTCCAAAATGACTGCAGTTTCCCTCGTAGACTTCCAACTACGCATTGTCTGCCTGCTGAATGTACCTGCAGTTACCCAGAGAGGCTGGTGCACGGCCCGCCAGCTTCCTCCTTGCTAGAGGTATGGCTGAAGCCTAGGTTAGGGCTGCAGGCTGATCTGGGTGAAAGAAGCCAGTCCCGTGATTTTCAGACTGGCTTCCCCTCATGCCGGGGGCAGAGTTGATATGGTGGCTACCAGCCTCTTTCCTACTTGGACAGGTTCAAACTTTAGCTGTTCTTAGGGTTATACTTTAGCCAGCCAAATTTACTAATCAGTAGCTGAAATCGGTGGCCAACTCTCTCTTCCTCCCTGTTTTTGGGAAATGGAGCTTCCAATTCCAGCCACGGAATAGCCCGAGGTGGTTTGTGCTGCCCATGGAGGATGGGCACTGGCCTCTGTGGCGTGGAGTGCTCTACTTATGAATCTCTATAGATAGGCAGTCTCCTCCTTCTATTCTTTCAAGGATGTTGCAGGATGCCCTTCTGCTGTCCTGGAGCCCCCAAACAGGTGCTTTAGATAGCTCTGGGCGATTACTAACTTCCCTGTAGCACGAGCTGATTCTAGGAGCTCCTTAATCTGCTGTCATCTTGCTGGTTGTTCCATCCCTTAAGTTTTAATATATTGTTTCTCATTTTCATTCATCTCAAGATATTTACCGATTTCCTTTGCAATTTCTTCTTTGACCTACTGATTGTTTAAGAAAGTGTTACTTAGGTTCCATTTATTTATGGATTTTACAGTTCTTCACTGGTTATTGATTTCCAAATTCATTCCATTTTGGTCAGCGAAGATACTTTGTATGATCATTCTTTCTAAATTTATTGAAACTTGTTTTGTGACCCAACATGTGCTCTATTCTGGAGAATGGTCCATATGCATTTGAGAAGAAAGCACATCCTGCTCTTTGGGGATGCAATGCTCTGTATATCTTTTAGGTCTAGTTTATTTATCATATTATTCAACTTCTCTGTTTCTTTACTCATCTTCCATCTAGATGTTCTATCTATTGATGAGAATGGGGTATTGAAATCTCCAACTGTGTTAGTTTGAGACTTTTGTGGACTCCAGAAAATTATGTTCTTAAATTGGTCCATTCCTATGGATGTTAACCTATTGTGAAACTTTGATTAGATTCAGTAAGGGCCATTTGATTAGATTAATCCAGTAAGGTGGGTCTTAATCCTCTTACTGGAGTCCTTTATAAACTAGAATTGGTGGGGCCGCAGAGACAGAGGGAAACTTCCAGAAGCTGAGAAAGAAGGCCCTGGGAGTTAGAAGCTGAAATAAACAGAACACAGAAGCTGAGAAGAAGCCATTGAAGCCAGGAGTTGAAATCAACAATGCCCCAAAGAGTGGGGAGAAATGTGCAGAAACGCTGCCATCTGCCTGATTACCCATAGCTGCAACTCGGGGAGAAATCATCTGATGATGCCTTGATTTGGACACTTTCATGGCTTCTGAACTGTAAGCTTATAAGTTAATGAATTTCCATTATAAAAGTCAATCTATTTCTGGTATATTGCCTTGGCAGCCTTTAGATAACTAATAAACCAACTATTATTGTAGAGTTGTCTATTTCTCCCTTCAGTTTTGCCAGTGTTCACCTCATGTATTTTGGGCCACCATGGTTAGTGCCTAAATATTTATGATTGTTATTTTTCTTGGTGTATTTTCCCTTTTATTAATATGTAGTGTCCTTCTTTGTCTTTTATAACAGCTTTTGACTTAAAGTCTGTTTTTCCCGCTATTAGTATGGCTACTCCAGCTTTTTTGTTTGTTTATTATTTGTGTGGAAAATCTTTTTCCATCCTTTCTATTTCAATCTATTTGTACCTTTGTTTCTAACATGAGTAAATAGCATATAGTTGGATCATGCTTTTTTAATCCATTCTGCCAACCCATGCTTTTTTCATTAGGGAGTTTAATCCATAAATATTCAATTTATTACTGTAAAAAGAGTACAAACTTCAGCCACCTTACCCTTTTAAAAAAATATATTATACTTATACAGAAGTTTTGAACTTAAAAAAATCATGCATATGTGTGGAATTCCCATACAACACACCTTCACCAACACAGCACACCATAGTGGAATATTTGAGATAATATCATCAAATTATTACCACTAACTATGGTCCATAATGTACATTTGGCATATTTTTTCCATACCCCCTATTATTAACACAGTACATATTTGACACTGATGCAAGAATATTACAGTATTACTGTTAAACATAGTCCATAGGGCACACCCATTGTATTTTTCCCCATGCTTCACATTCCTACACCCTACAATAGTGATGTACATCTGCTGTAGCTCACAAAAGGACACTCTTGCATCTGTATCATCAACCATAATTCTCATCCACCTCTGGGTTCCCTGTGTTATTCAGTCCCTGCATTATTCTCTGGCTTTTTTTTTTTCAGTTGATATTTACATCCCTAGACTACCCTTTCCAGGCACATTCCCATTTATAAACCAGCTGCTACTCACTATAATGTGTGACCATCAACACTATCCTTTCCATACTTTTATAGTCAAGTTAACTTAAAACTTCTACATATGTTAAGCAACAGTCCTTCATAGCCCACCTATCTCCTAATAACCTATACTCTAGGTTTTAACTCTGTGCACTTATTCTTCATATTTAGTTCATATTACTGAGATCATGCAATATTTGTCCTTTTGTGTCTGGCTTACTTCACAAAGCATAATGTCTTCAAGATTCAACCATGTTATCATTATGTCCCAATTTCATTTCTTCTTACCGCAGCATAGTATTCCATCATATGTATATACCACATTTTGTTTATCCACTCATTGGTTGATGGACACTTGGGTTGTTTTCATCTTTTGGCAATTGTGAATAAAACCCCTATGAACATCACTGTGCAGATGTCTATTTGTGTCACAGTTTTCAGTTCTTCTGGATATATTTCTAATAGAGGAATTGCTGGATCATATGGAAGTTCTATATTTAGCTTCCTGAGGAACTACCAAACTGTCTTCCACAGAGGCTGTACCATTTTATAATACTACCAACAGTGAAGGAGTGTTTCTATTTCTCCACATCCTCTCCAGCACTTACTGTTTTCTATTTTTTTAATAACGGCCATTCTACATGGTGTGAGATGATACCTCATTGTCATTTTGATTAGCATTTCCTTAATAGCCAGTGATATGGAACATTTTTTCATGTGCTTTCCGTCCATTTGTATTTCCTCTTTGGAGAAATGTCTATTTAAATCTTTTGCCCATCTTTAAATTGGTTTGGGGGCCGGCTGTAGCTCAATTGGTAGGGCACCAGTTTACCACATGGGAGGCCCCGGGTTCGGTTCCCAGGGCCTCCTTGAGCAGACAGACCGCCTTGAGAAGGCAAGCTGCCATGGCAGGGCAAAGCCGCCGCAGGCAGGGCAAAGCCGCCATGGGGAAGGCAAGCCGCCATGGGCAGGGCAAGTCCCCGCGAGCAGGACAAAGCCACCCATGAGCAGGGCAAGCTGCCTGTGAGCAGGCAAGGCCGCCGCGTGGTGAGCTGACTCGGCGGGTCGCCGCAACGGGGTGGGAGACAAGCAGACATAGAAGAATGCAAAAATGAACACAGCAAGAACAAGCAGAAAGGGGGGGATATATAAAAAAATAAATTGGTTTGCTTGTTCTTTTATTGTTGAGTTGTATGATCTCTTTATATAGAATGGAAATGAAACCCTTATCAGATATGTGGTTTCCAAATATTTTCTCCTATTGAGTGGGCTGCCTTTTCACCTTCTTGATGAAGCCCTTTGAATCACAAAAGTATTTGAGAAGGTCCCATGTTTTCTTTCATTGCTTGTGCTTTTGGTGGAAGATTTAAGAATTCACCACTTACAACCAGGTCTTGAAGTTGTTTTCCTACATTTTTTTCTAGGAGCTTTATGTTTATTGCTTTTATATATAGGTCTTTGATCCATTTTGAGTTACTTTTTGTATAAGATGTGAGGTAGGGGTCCTCTTTCTCTTGGCTATGCATATCCAGTTTTCCCAGCACTATTTGTTGAATACACTGTTCTGCCCCAGCTGGGTGGGTTTGACAGACTTGTCAAAAATCACTTGATCATAGATGTGAGGGTCTGTTTCTGAATCATAAGTTTTGTTCCATTAGTCTATGTATCCATCTTTATGCCAGTACCATGCTGTCTTTACCACTGCATTTATGTAATATGATTTAAAGTCTGGAAGTGAGAGTCCTCTAAGTTTTGCTTTTCTTTTTTAAGATATTTCTGGCTATTTGGGGTCCCTTATCCTTCCAAATAAATTTGATAATTGTGTTTTCCACTTATTTACAAAATGTTGGTGGAATTTTTATTGGGATTGCATTGAATCTGTGTATCATTTTGGTAGAATTGACATCTTGATGATATTGTCTTCCAATCCATTAGCATGGGATGTTCTTCCAATTATTTAGCTCTTTTAAAATTTCTTTTAGCAATGTATTATAGTTTTCTGAATACAAGTGCTTTACATCCTTAGTTAAGTTTATTCCTAAATATTTGATTCTTTTAGTTGCTATTGTAAAAGGAATTTTTTTTAAAGATCTATTTTTTATTTATTACTTCCCCCCCCCTTCTGCTTGCTCTTGCTGTGTGTCCATTCTTGTGTTCCTCTCTGTCTGCTTTTGCTTTGTCTCCTCCCGTTGCAGCGACGCGCCGAGACTGGTCACCATGCAGGCGGCTTTGCCCTGCTTGTGGGAGGCTTCTGCTTCCATTCACGGCCGGCTCCGCTTCAGTTTGCGGGTGGCTGGCTGTGCTCTGTTCACGGGTGACCCGGCCTGCCTGTGGCGGCTTTGCCCTGTCTGTGGCAGCTTTTTGCCCTGTCCATGGCGGCTCTGCCCGCCCATGGCAGCTTGCCCTTCTCAAGGCAATCTGCCCGCTAGGAGAGGTCCCCGGGAACCAAACCTGGGGCCTCCCATGTGGTATACCGGCACCCTTATCCACTGGGCTATACGGCCGGCCCCGAATTTTTTTCTTGACTTCCTTCTCAGATTGCACAATACTAGTGTATAGAAACACTACTGATTTTTGCATATTGATCTTGTATCCTGACACTGTACTGAAATAATTTATTAGCTCTAGCAGCTTTATGGTAGATTTCTCAGGACTTTCTAGGTATAGGATCATATCATCTGCTAATAACAAAAATTTTACTTCTCCCTTTCTGTTTTGGATGCCTTTTATTTCTTTTTCTTGTCTGATTGCTCTGGCTAGAGCCTCTAACACTATATTGAACAACAATGGTGACAGTGGGCATCTTTGTCTTGTTCCTGATATCAATGGGAAAGCTTTCAGTCTTTCACCATTGAATATAATGTTAGCTGTGGGTTTTCATAAATGGCTGTTATGTTGAGAAAGTTTCCTTCAATTCCTATCTTTTGTAGTATTTTTATCAAGAAAGGATGCTGTATTTTGTCAAATGCCTGTTCTGTGTCAATCGATTTGATCATGTGATTTTTCTTTGATGTATTACTGTGGTGTACTAGGACGATTGATTTTCTTGTGTTGAACCACCCTTGTATGCCTGGTATAAAACCCATTTGATCATGATGAATAATTCTTTTAATGTGTTGTTGGATTCAATTAGAAAGTATTTTGTTGAGGATTTTTGCATCCATATTCATTAGTGAAATGGGTCTGTAATTTTCTTTTACCTTAATATCTTTATCTGGCTTTGATATTAGGGTGATATTGACTTCATAGAATGAGTTTGGTAGCAGTCCTTCTTGTTCAGGTTTTTGAAGAGCTTGAGTAAGATTGGTATTCATTCTTCTTTGAATGTTTGGTAGAACTCACCCATGAAACCATCTGGTCCTGGGCTTTTCATTTTGGGAACTTGTTTGATGACTGTTTCAATATCTTTGTGATTGGTTTGTTGAGGTCTATTTCTTCTTGGCTCAGTGTAGGTTGTTGGTATATTCCTAGAAAATTTTCCATTTCATCTATATTGTCTAGTTTGTTGGTGTACAGTTGTTCATAGCATCCCCTTGTGATCTGTTATTTCTGTAGGGTCAGTAGTAATGTCCCTGTTTTCATTTTTTATTTTATTTATTTGCATCTTCTTTTTTTCTTTGCCAGTCTAGCTAAAGGTTTGTTGATTTTGTTAATCTTGAAGAACCAACTTTTGGTTTTGTTAATTTCTATTCTTTTTTGTTCTCAATTTCATTAATTTCTGCTGTGATCTTTGCTATTTCATTCCTTCTCCTTGCTTTTGGATTAGTTTGCTGTTCTTTTTCTAGCTCCTCCAGCTGTGTAGTTAGGTCAATGATTTTACCTCTTTCTTCTTTAGTAATATAAGTATTGAGGACTATAAATTTCCCTTTTAGCACTGCCTTTGCTGCATCCCATAAGTTATGATATGTTGTTGTGATGGCTAGGCTAATGTGTCAACTCGGCCAGGTAATTGTGCCCAGCTGTTGGGTCCAGCAAGCCTGGGGCTAATTGCATCT
>PVKH010023034.1:0-13950 GCA_004027955.1 Chaetophractus vellerosus
TCTGGACATTCCTGTGTTGGGTGGGTGGGTCTCAAATGGTAAATCCATTCTAGCATTCCAATCTCTCTAAGCCTTTGAATCCCCTCCTCTACAGTATACCATGGTAAATCGGGCATTTCAACATCACACATAGTAGGCCATCGTTTGATCCATGTTTCAGTCAGCCACCCAAACAAACTGTTAGAGCCCTTTCTAACCAGGAGAGAGTTAGAGTGGCTATACAAATATTAGGCAAAATAGATTTAAGACAAAAAATGTTACTACATAAAAAGGAAAACACTTTATAATAATAAAAGGGTCAATCCTTTGTGAAAATATAGTAGTTAGAAACACATATTCACATAACAACAGAGCCCCAAAATGCATGCAACAAAAACTACCGGTACTTAAGAGAGAAAGAGACAATTCAATAATAATATTTGGAGAATTCATAACCCAATTTCAATAATGGGCAGAACAACTAGGCTGTAGAACAACAAGAAAAGAGAAGACTTAAACAATACTATAAACCAACTAGACCTAAGAGACAACCATAGCACATTCCACTCACAATAATAAAATACACATCTTCTCAAGTGAATATGGAACATGGTCCAGGACAGACTATATGTTAGGTCATAAAACAAGTTGGAATAAATTTAAAAGGAATAAAATCACACAAGGTATGTTATCCAATTAAAAGGGGATAAAATTAGAAAGCAATTACAGAACATAATTTGGGAAATACGCAAACATGTGAAAAAAAATTTAAACACACTACTAAATAACCAAATGGTCAAAGAAAAAAATCACAAAGGAAATTAGAAAATACTTTGAGATAAATGAAATGGAAACACAACACACCAAAACTTATGGGATGCAGCTAAAACAGTGCTTAGAGGAAAATATATAGCTATAAATGCCTATTTTTAAAATGTAGTTTTCCAATCAGTAACCAAAGCTTCCACCACAAGAAACTGAAACTATAAAAGCAAACTAAATGCAAAGCAAGTAGCAGGAAGGAAATAATAAGGATTAGAATGGAAATAAAAGAGAAAATATAAAAATGATAGAGAAAAACAACTAATAGAAATGTTGGTTTATTGAAAAGATCAACAAAATTGACAAAGCTTTAGCTCGACTGACCAAGAAAAAAGGAGAGAAGATTCAAATTACTAAAATCATGAATTAAAAGAGGGGATATTACTGCCTACCTTACAGAAATAAAAAAGGAATACAATGAATAAGTGTATACCAACAAATTAAATAACTTATATAAAATGGAAAAAATTCCTAGGAAGACATAAACTACCAAAACTGACCCAAGATGGTATAGAAACAATGAATAGATATAGAGTAAGTAAAAGAGAAGGAGGATTGAATTAGTAATCAAAAAACTTTCCACAAAGAAAAGCCCAGGACCAGATGGCATCATTGGTGAATTCTACCAAATGTTTAAAGATCTTTCACAAAGTCTTGCAAATATATAGAACAGGAAAGAACATTTCCCAATTCATTCTCTGAGGTCAGTATTACCCTGATATCAAAACCAAACACATCACAAGAAAAGATCAATTCCCCTGTAAATACAGAAGCAAAAATTCTCAACAAAAATTCTAGTAAACTAATCCAGTTAACATATAAAATAAATCACACACTGCAACCAAGTGGGACCTATCCCACAAATGCAACACTGGTTTAACAAACAAAAATCAACCAGTGCAATATGCAATATTAATAATATTAATAGATAAAATGGACAAAACCCATGAGATTAGCTCAATAGAGCCAAAAAAAGCATTTCACAAAATCTAATACCTATTCATAATAATAAAAAAAAAAACCTTCAACAAATGAATAACACCTGGGGCATACCTATAATGCATATTAATGAGTTCAACTGTTCATGGGGAATTGTGACTGTGGGTGGAAATCAACACAATAACCCAAAGAATATCCAATTCCCATCCTGAGAAGTTCTGCCACATTCTCTAATGGGACAGCAAGAATCCCCCGAGTACAGGGATAGTGACTCATGAAGGAGGATGGACCATTGATGAGCCCTTGACATTAATGACTATACTTATGAACCATTTCTTTTGAAATTGAAATGTAGCCTAGCATTATAGGTTGCCTAAGAGTTACCTCCTGAGAGCCTCCGTGTTGCTTACATGTGGCCTCTCTCTAAGCCAAACTCAGCATATAAATGCATTACCTCCCTTCCCCGCCCCCTCCCCGGCATGGGACATGGCTCCTGGGGATGAGCCTCCCTGGCACCAAGGGATTACTACCAAGCACCAATTAACAATGCAACTGGAAAAAGACCTTGGCCAAAAGGGGGAAAGTATAAAGACAAATGAGTTTATATGGCTAAGAGACTTCAAAGTGAGTCAGGAGGTCATCTCAGAGGTTACACTTATGCACATCTCAGCAGGATCCCATTGACTGTCACAGTAAATATTGCCTCAATTAGTGGGGCTACTGAGGGCTCTGGAGACATCCAGACACTATAGGCAGGTCTGACAGCTCAGGAGTTCGGTGCCCTGCAAGTGGGCTCTACTTTGGAATTTATGCTCCCCAGTGTGGCAGAGTTGGACTTAGTCATGGTTTCCCTACACATGGCTCTTCTGCCCCTTCTATTTGAAACTTGAGTTAGTACTAGAGTTGATAGGTTTATGTCCAAGAGACTTAAATCTTTGGGCTGTCCATGTGCAAGTCGGGCCCTGAATCTCAACAGAGTTGCAACATCTACTCTCCAGTTCATTGGACTCACCCAGGACAACTAACAAGGAAATGATGATGGACAACAACTATCCCAAGGAACAGAGAGTCTACAACTGCAAGCAAGATAGTCCCATCCATCTGTCCCATGGGATCTAAACCCCCTCTCAATTAGAGGTGGAGTGGGCATCACTATCTCAGGATCTTCAGGATTGGGGAATAAAGGATGGACTAGAATAGACTTACTGTTATTCTACTATAGACTTATTGTTATTCTAGCAATGGAAGAACTTTTATCATTGATGTGGAGGCAGTGACCTCTGGAGGTGCTAAAGGGATGGAGAGGGAAAAACAGGTGTAATATGGGGGTATTTTTGGGACATTGAAATTGCCCTGAATGACGTTACAATGACAGATACAGGCCAGTATATATCTTGTCATATATTCAAAATTGTGCAGGAAAGAGTTTCAACTATAATGTAAACTATAATCTGCACTTAGTGGCAATGCTCCAATATATGTTTATCAATTGTAGCAAATGTACCAATAATGAAGGATGTTGTTAATGTGGGAAAGTGTGGGAATGGTAGGGCATGGGGCATATGGGAATCTCCTACATTTTTTATGTAACATTTATGTAATCTAAGTATCTTGTAAAAAACAATTTTTAATGAATAAAAGGGATATTCCCCAACCTGACGAAGGGCAACTACAAAAAAATTTCACAGCTAACATTATACTTAATGTTGACAAATTTAGAGATTTCCTCCTAAAGTTAGAAACAAGATAAGGATGTCTGCTTTTTCCCTGTCTTTTCATCACTGTTTGGGAGGGGATGTTCTAGTAATGGCAAATAGGCAAGAAAATGTAAAGGCAACCAGGTTAGACAGGAAGAAGTAAAACTATATCTATTTGCAGATGACATGACCTTATATATGGAAAACCATAACAAGTCCACCAAAAAAAAAAAAAAACATCAGAGTGAATAAATGAGTTCAGCAAGATTTCAGGATACAAGATCAATATACAAAATTCTTCTTGAATTTCTATACACTGGCAATGAACAATCCAAAAATGAAATTAAAAAAACAATTCCATTTAAAATAGTATCAAAAAGATAAAATATTTAAGAAGAATATTAGTAAAAGAAGCATAAGATGTATACACTAGAAACTATAAAACATCATTGAAAGAAATTAGAGACCTAAATAAATGGAAAGAAAATCTGTGTTCATTGTTAAGATGGAAATACTCCCCAAATTGATCTATAAATTCAATGCAATACCTTTCAAAATCAGAGCTGTTTTTTTCCATAAATTGACAATCTGTTCCTAAATTCATATGGAAATGTAAGGGACCCAGAACAGTCAAAGCAACCTTTGAACAAAGTTTGAGGACTCACACTTTCCAGTTTCAAAACTTACTATAAAGTTACAATAATCAAAATCATGCGGTACTCACTAATGAAGGATGTTGTTAATGTGGGAAAGCATGGGAGGCAGAAGGAGTGGGACATACGGGAATACCTTATATTTTTACGTAACATTTATGTACTCTAAAGCTCCTTTAAAAATAAAAATTAATTAATTTTTTAAAAATCATGTGGTACTGGTTTAAGAACTGAAATACAGATCAAGAGAATAGAATTAAGAGTCTAGAAATAAACCCATATGTTCATGGTCATGTGGTTTTCAACAAGGGTATCAAAACCATTCAATGGGAAAGACTATTCATTTAAACAAATGATGCCTGGACAACTGGATATTCAAATGAAAAGAATATCTCACACCATATACAAAACTTAACTGAAAGTGAATTAAATATCTAAATGTAAGAGCTAAACTATCAAACTCTTGGAAGAAAAAATAGGTGTAAATCTTTGTGACCTTGGATTAAGCAATGGTTTTTTAGATATGACACCTAAAGCACAAGCAACCAAACAAAAAACAGATAAACTGGACATCATCAAAATTGAAAGCTTTGTGCTTTTTAAATTAACAGAACTGAATTATATATTTGAATGTGATTAAAGGGGGAAATTTAGGTTATATATGTTATTAGAATACATTTTTTTTAAATCCATAAGACTGTACAACACAGTGAACTCTATTATAAACAATAGACGATAGTGAATAGTATAATTATAATAATATTGTTTCATCAATTGTAACAAAGGTACCACACTAAAGCAAAATGTTAATAGGAAAAATTGTGTGTGAGGGGGTAAAATGGGAATTATATATTCTGCATCATTTTTCTGTAAACCTACAACTTCTCTAAAAAAAAAAAAACTAAGTTAAAAACTTTGTGCTTTGGGAGTGGATGTGGCTCAAGTGGTTGAGGGCTTGCTTCCCACATGGGAGGTCCCAGGTTCAGTTCCTGGTGCCTCCTAAAAACAAAAAAACAAACAACAAACAAATGTAAAAACCAACTCAGGGGAGCTGATGTGGCTCAGTAGTTGAGCGCCAGCTTCCCACATACGAGGTTCCAGATTCATTCCTTGGTTCCAGTACCTAAAAAAAAAGAGAAAGAAAGAAAAGAAAACACTTTTTGCTTCAAAGGACACTATGAAAAAAGTGAAAAGTCAACCCACATAATGGGAGAAAATATGTGGAATTCATAAGGGACTAGTATCCAGAATATATAAAGAACTCTTCAGTGCAACAAAAAGACAATCCAATGAAAAAATGGGCAAAGAATTTCAAAAGCCATTTCTCCAGGGAAGATATACAAATGGCCAATAAGCATATGAAAAAATGTTCAACATAATTAGCCACTAGGGAAATGTTTCTCAAAACCACAATGAGAAACTGCTTAACTCTCACTAGGTTGGCTAAAATCAAAATGGAGGGAAATAACAAGTGTTGACAAGGATGTGGAGAAATTGCAACACACACACATTGCTGGTGCAAATGTAAAATGGTCCAGCCACTTTTGAAAATAGTTTGGCAATTCCTCAAAAAATATATCAGAATTACCATATGACATAGTATTTCCATACCTAAGTATATATGCAAAATAACTGAAAACCTATTGTATTAGTCAGCCAAAAGGGTGCTGATGCAAAGTACCAGAAATCTGTTGGCTTTTATAAAGGCTATTTATTTGGGGTAGAAGCTTATAGTTACAAGGCCCTAAAGAGTCCAACTCAAGGTACTATAATAGGTATTTTCTCATCCAAAGTCATTGGCCACATGTTGAAGCAAGATGGTGGGTGATGTCTGTGAAGGTTCAGCCTTCCTTCTTCCTCTTAAGGCTCTGTGGTCCCAGCTTCTTCCCATCTCAACTGTAGGCTGGTATAAGGCTCATCTCTTTCACTGGGGCTCATTTCTTCCCAGGCTCAGCTGCTCTGTTCTCTTCACAAGGTCAGCTTAGTCCATCAGGTTCATCTCTCTTCCCAGGTCCTCTGCTATGTCTAATATTAGAGCTCTCTTCCTCCGTGTTGTTCTTCTCTGTGTCTTCTTCCATGTGAGAGTCTGTTTTATCAGCCCACAAAGGGGGCTGGGATTCAACGCTGAGTCGCACTCTAATGACATGGTTGAATCAAAGCCCTAATCTTAAAATAATTTAATCAGATGTCAGATGAATCTAATACAATCACACCCAGAGGAACAGACCAGTTTACAAATATAATCAATATCTCTTTTTGGAATTCATAAATAATATCAAACTGCTACACCTATGCTCATGCAAAAACTTCTATATAAATGTTCATAGCAGCATTATCCATAATAGCCAAAAAGTGGAAACAACCCAATGTCCATCAAGTGATGAATGAACAAACAAAATGGAACATCCATATAGTATAATATTATTCAACCATAAAAAGAACTGATGAATGCTATAATATGGATGAACTTTGAAAACATTATGCAAAGCAAAAGAAATCAAACACAAAAGGCCACATACTGTACAAACCCATTCATATGAAATGTCCAGAATAGGCAATTCCATAGAAACAGAAAGTAGATAAGTGGTTTCCAGATATCTGAAGCTGAATTGTGGCCCCCAAAAAATGATAATTTCAAGTCCTAAACCCTGGTACCTGTGAATGTGACCTTGTTTGGAAACAGAGACTAGCAGATATAATCAAGTTAAGATAAGGTCATATTGGAATAGTGTGAGTTCTAAATCCAATACAGTGGTTCCTAGAGAGGATTATAAGTATATACTATGAAGAATATTACTATTACCTACCTAGTTATCAGAATTCATGATCAAAGAATCCAATAAATTCTTTTTTTAAATTAGCACACAAATACAAAACCTCAAATTATTTCCACAGTAAGCCTCAGAACACTTGTTCATTTGTTATAACATTTAATAATAAAAGTTGTTTCTCTTTTACACATATTCCCCACAGAATTCTCTCTTGCAGGAAAAGAGCAAAGTCAATATAAATAAATAAGAATTACTTCTGCTTTGTAAATTTTGAGCCATATTAGTTCAATTAATTCCAGTATATATGCTGTTTATTATGCATACTACATGCAGAAAAAAACTATTAACAGTGTCATGCAATGCCTTTTTGAAGCTGTATTTTATTTCAAGCTATTCTATATCTTTCAACCTGTACCACATTTCCATAATGACTATTTAATAATTACAATCCTCCCCTTAATAGCTTGGTATTTCATTTTCCTTGCCCTATGCCACCCTCCAGTTTCAGGCAAGGAAAACTCTGATGATTAGTTATTTAAGACCAGCAACAATAATTATGCTGCAGAAGGCTACTTGGAGAGGATTACATAAGAGCTAGCACTCAACAGCCTCAGACCCAGAACAGCAAATTATAAACCCAAGTACTTCGTTGCATGTAACCAAATTGGATGGTTGAAATGCTAATTGCCTTTCAGCAAAACTAAAGACAGACAGGGGACCTTGTGCTTCAGAGAATGAAATGCATTTTTTACTCCACTTCTGCACCATTGTCTTGCTGAGAATCATTTGCAATCTATTCATAAAGGTAGCTCTTTCCCTAACCTTTAAAATGTGGGAAATTTATTTCACCCCTACCAGCACCTCCAATGTGCTGATGTGCCAGGAAATGAACAGATGGTTGGATTAAAGCCATGTTAAGCTCCTAATAAAGTAAAGCATGAAAGAACTCTGTGCTCAAATTTATAGTACAAATTGAGGAAATTTGCCTAGAGAAAAGGAGTTTTGAATACCAAATAAATTTACTCAAGCAAACCAATCAAATAATATAATCTTTAAGATGTGGTATTTTTTGATGTACCCACATTCAAGCACATAAAGAAAAGAGCTATCAGCGCCTTTCTCAAAGAGATCCCAGGCCTCCCTTTATATACCTAAGAACTTTGTGAATATTAATTCAAAACTCGTTTATGGAAGTACAATTATTTCAACAGCCTGTTTTCCCCTTCATATGAATAAGGATCCATTTTGGGTTTTCAGAATTCTGAGTAAATGAATGAGAAATGCCCTATCAGCATCCCGCCCTCCTTTTTGAGATATAGTCAGACTTACGCCTGACTGCACCAGAAAAGGGCCCCATAACCACCTGCCCAGCAGCTGGGGAAGGGACTTGGTCTGGTACATTTTAAAGTGTATAATGTGTCACAGTCGAATCAGAAAACACAGCCTTTGTATTACCACAGCCTCCTGTGTCCCAGCTCCATCCTTCTCCTCTGCCACACCTCTATCAAGACAACAGGGCTGGGGTGCTGAGGGTCCTGTGTGGCCTGACATCCTGGCACATTGGGGAATCCTCCATACATGCAAAGATGCCACCTGTCCTCCTAATCCTGCCTTGTGGAGGGAGAAAAGTAGGCATGCATGTGTGGTGAACTAAACTCTGCACGACTTCATTCTGCACAAAGTAGAAAGAGCCCAGTTTATTAGTATTATGTTTATCTTTATTTCTCAGCAAGTTTATTTACATAAAGTTTGAAGTGCCTGGAAGTAATAGTATATGAAGACTGAACAGAGCTTTAAGCTATAAACGGTTTCAATAAATAATTCCATTCTCATCTGGATTCTACAGGAGTTAAGATAAGAAGGACATCTCTCTGTCTGGATAGTCACCAAAACCCTCGGATAGTGAGGCTTCTGGTGATTTTTTTCCCTTATTTTTGTACTTTTTAAACTTTCTATATGATTTTGTATTATATAATCAGAAAAAAAGTTATCCCGAAGTCAAAGTGAGGGAGGGAGGAAAAAAGGAAGGAAGGAAGATAGACTCAACTGTGTGCTAGCTGTATGATTTTCCCCACAAATCAGGTATATTCTTATCCAAAGCTCTCCATGGTAACATACTATATTTTGTAATCAAATTAAGCAATCATTGTCTAAGAAGCTCAATACCCTTTCTAAGCATCCATAAATCATCTAGTTGCTCTCCAGGTGAGATTAAAATGGTGATGGCACAGAGTTTCCACTTTGCAGATTTCGGACTTGATGAATAAAATGACTGTCACAGGTAAATCGGTAAGAAAGTCATTTATTCAACATATTAACCACTTTGCTAAATCCTAGAGACACTACAGAGGTATATAATGGTTACTGGTATTTTGTATTCCAATTGGAGAAATAAATGGCAACCTTGAAATGTACAAAACAGTAGGGCAGCAATATAAGCCCATGAGGTGGCACCGGGTCGGGTGGCAATAAATCAAATATTTAATGGCCAAATTAATCTGTTAAGCTGCTTCTCATTTAATTTACAGGTATATATAGGCGACTAAAGTCATAATTGGGAAAATAGAATAGTGACGTGAAACGAGCCCCTTAACTTTTTTAGGTCTCAGTTTTCCCAAATATACAATAAAAGGGTTCGTCTAGATCAGCTTCAAGTCTCCTCCCAGTGCTTCAGGATTTCATGTTGTGCCTGTATCCTACATATTTCTGAATAACCTAATCTGAAGCAAAAAGTACTTTTCTTTTGTGGGTCCTCCCAGAGCAAAGACCTTCCTGTCTAATTTCTTCATCTACAAGTCAGGATAGTACTATTTAACTCATAATTGAATATAAAAATATTCTATTTAAAGAGTTTAGTACAATTCCTGGTATGCAGTGAGCATTCAATAAATGTGGCATACTCTTACCATTCATCACGGAAATATGAAGAAGAGTTTCGTTGCAACTCATTTTGTTTTGAACACCATTTTACTTTGGGTGTAGCATCATTCTCTTGAACATGGGCAAAGGAAGCTCCAAGTAGAAAAACAGTTCTGCCTAATACTAACTTTTGTTCTCCCACATCATTTCTAATAGTTATTCTTATTACTATAAAAGCATTTGTGTTTCTACTATATCTCAAATTATCATTTTTCAACAATGCACACAATTGGTATTCAATATTTGCTAAGTATATATACAGTATAAAATCTATAAATGCTGTCATTAAAATATAATAAACGTGAACTGATACATCATTTTTCTATCTGAGGTTATCCAGATTCAGTATTGTTATATAATTTACCTTCACCCATTATGGGCCAACATGGTAGACTAAGATTACTCCAATTTGTAGGCACTTTCAGCTTTTACTCATTACATTCTGCATAGTGTAGATGCTAAGAGCACTGAGAAAAAAATTCTTGATCCAGCTCCTACTAACTAGGAAACTTGGAGCAAGAAGCTTAAACTTTCTCTACCTCGACGTCATTATCTACAAATCGGGATAATACTTTTTAATATAGGATGTTGTAGTGAGTGTTAAATAAGATAATTTATACAAAGGGCTTTACAGAATTCATGACCTAGGGTATGTATTCAATAAGTAGTCACTATTATTGTTATTTATCATGGAAATAAGAACTTGGAGATAGGAGTTGATCACACATCTTCTTTAGTGTATACATTTGGGTAACTTCTTTTAAAGTTAAAATCTTGAGACAAATAATTTTTAGTTGAAATAAGTCTTAGGAATCACCTAGTCCAATCTCTTTATTTTATAAATGAGGAAACTAAGGCTCCAAAAGATGAGTGAATATACAGTGAAAGTCAC
The DNA here is from genome assembly GCA_004027955.1 of Chaetophractus vellerosus. Classification (NCBI taxonomy): domain Eukaryota; kingdom Metazoa; phylum Chordata; class Mammalia; order Cingulata; family Chlamyphoridae; genus Chaetophractus; species Chaetophractus vellerosus. The sequence goes on from PVKH010023034.1 coordinate 10,673, forward strand.
TGTAAGTTAATGGCAGAGAAAGGATGTTATCTCGAGTACATATAATGTTATAACACAGTTCAGGCTGTACTAGGCATCTCCCTTTTTCTCAAATGTTATGTTGGCTTAAGAGTTTGCCACTTGGCTAGAAAGTTAGCCAAAAATAAGTCGCCAGTGTTCATTTGTATCCTGATTCCAACATCCTTTTCTGTTTTCTTTAAATCCTTTGTTGTAGTTGTCCGATCTAATTCTTTTGATGAAAGACAGAGGGGAGAAAAAGGCACTTTAGTAATTTAAAGTAATAAAAAATTACTGAGAATTTTTTAATAATGCTGTTTAAGTTAAAACATTTTTACCGAAGCCCCAGTAGCCTAATGGATAAGGCATTGGCCTCCTAAGATAAAATACATTTTTGAGCTTATCCCTAATTCTCAATAATGATGCACCCTTTGGTGTCAAAGAGTACGCAGTTCATTATAAACACATTACACACAGTTTTAAAGGTTGTGAATTCGTGAAATGTGAAAAGTTGGTTTAAGACAAAAGTTACATAGGAAAAGCTTAATACTGTACTTTAAAATCGATTTGTTCTTAATGAACATTAATTTCTTTTCTTAGTTTTAGTTTTAAGAAAAGTCATAAGCTACTTTAAGGCATTCAAAATTTGTGAGGTTTTTTAAAAGTAATTATTCCACAATCCAGGTTAATTCCAAGCTCTCTGAAATCAATATTTCACTGGAAGTTCTTTGACGAAGCAGTTATTGTGGAACACAAACAAGACCCCTTAAGTTTTTCTCAGTCCATCCCATTATTGATATTACCTATGGCGCGCCTTCTCGGTCAGTTATTTACCAAGCAGACTTTTTAAAATTAAAGCTAGGATTCGGATTGCAAACAGACAGAAAAGAAAGGAAACTTTCACTCCGCTGACTCATTTCTCACCTTCTGTGAGATGAGGCAGCTTTTGAAACTGGCGGATGGGGAGGAATGTAATGATTACAAAACAGCAGCGGGGGGCAGAGTGGACGCCAGCAGCACTGCCGGGTTAGCCCGCAGCCCGCGGCGCCGAGTGCGCGCCCAGCCTCCAGGCGCCCCCTGCGCCGCCCTCGCCTCTCTCCTACAGCAACAGGTGCCAGGGCTGCGACTCCGCACCGCTGCGGATGCTACAGACGCTTCCCGGGGCATCGGAACGCTCACAGCACCATCTCATAGCCATATCCTACCTGGCCCCGGGAACACCGACATTCCCGCGCGCCCCGTAGTCCCCGCCGGTCCTCCCTTAGCACACGTTCCTCGGCCTCTCGCTCCAGTATCCACACCCCACCCCGGCTGCTGGCAGACTCTCTTTCTCCCGCAATCGGGCCAGGATGGACCCAAGCCTCCACCCCCTCTCCCTCCCACCTCTTCCTCCCCCACCATCTTCTCACAGCTCCAATAGGACCCGCGTCTCCCGGGGCTGCGCTCACCTGACCAGAGGAGCGGGGGTGGCTGCCCATGGCAGCGCGCCATCCTCTGCGCAGCGGGCAGCCAGGTCTGCGTTCTGGCGTCGGGAACACCCTGCTTTGGCCATCCCTAATGGACTCTTCCAGCAGCTAACAGTCTAAGCTGACCCGCCTGGGAGCAGAGAAGCGCGAGCTCGCGCGCATCCTAAGCGAGTTCGCGTTAGGCGCTTTCTAGTGGTCTCGGTGAGCACAAGAAACCGCCCACCTAGGCAGCCGAGCTGTCCGACCTGCAGCCCTGGTTACTCCAATGTAAACAATTCCCATTTTCTTTCCGGGGAGAGAGCCCATTTTCCTGAGTCTTTATCCTAAAACATCATTTCTTCTAACGCTGACTGAAACACTTGATTTCACCCCGTGAGAATTAATGTATAAATTGGTGAAATATTAGAAATGAAGAATCTAGTCACACACGCTTGCGAGCAGGGACTGAGGTCAACATCTGGGATAAATGATCTTTCCCCTCATTTATAAAGTAGGATTATTAATTCCTACGTCATAAGGCTGTTAAAAAGTTTAAACGAAGTCATGTGTAAAGTGCAACTTACAGTACACCTGACAAGTGGTAAACCCTCAACAAATGTTGACTATTATTCCTAGGGCTTAAAAGTAAAACCCCCAAAGTCAGACCATAACATGAGCAACGGGCAAATCCCCATCTGCACCAAAGATTTTTAAAGCATATGCGGCGTTCCTAGAATCAGAAGTTTCAAACCGGTAAGGAGGTTAAAAATTAGTAGTCCCACAACACCTCACCGCTAATTTTATGAAGGAAAAAAACTAAACATAAAAGTTGAGTAAATGGCTGATGGAAAGGCAGAGGCAGGACTAGGTCCAGGTCTCCTAATTCTAAATGCAGTCCACATGGGTGATCTTCCTAATGAATGAGAATAGGAATAACTAGACAATAACGTTGAGTTACAAACTGCTATCCAGGAGAACGATTTTAGCATTATCACAGACTGTTGCTGAATGCCTGATTCCAAAGCTGCTGCGGTCAACAAAGAGCTGGGCATCAAAGGCAAAGGTTATGGAGGCAAAAAGGTTCTCACACAGAAACTGCATGGGAATGCAAATGCTGCACTTAAGGCACTAGGAAAGGTAGTGAGAAGGTCAAACTAAATAATCAAGGAGATGGAACAGCTTTCCTGTGAGGCTAATTTGGGTTTAGAATCTACTCTAATTCTGTGATTGAAGTCTGTAAATCCATGGGGCACATTAACAGAGTAAACATAGACAGTCAGGCTTACTAAATCCTGCTGCACAGGAACTGAAACTCTAGACAATTTGAAGTCAAATACTGAGTCAATTCTACATGTAGCCACAATGTGAAACAGAAAACAATAACAAAAATATATTCTTACTGACTTTTTAAGACATCTTGCTAAAATATATATTCAACTCACAATGTTATTAGTGGCTAAAGGCTCTATTTGTGTATAAATGTTACTTTAATTTATCAAGAGCTTTACAAAGTCAGTGTATCAACCAAATGGTCTGTCTTAACCATTGTTTCATCAAGTTCTATGATTAAACCCATTCTCCACAACTGGATTTACTGAAAATGCATATCACCCTACACACTGTGATAGGTTAAAATGAAAATTTACATGCATCCTCTTCCTCTAATCTACCTCAGGGTACATTATCACTTATTGCTGAGTATTTAGTTAGCAGAAGACTCTGGGAGACCTGCGGGAGAGACAACAATCTCTAAAACACAACCCTGACTTCATTGAGCTTGCACTCTCTGGGGTGAAATTTTAATCAGCCCCAAAGTAGAATATGCCAAGACAAAAT
>PVKH010023035.1:0-13951 GCA_004027955.1 Chaetophractus vellerosus
TGTAGAACTTTTCCCCAGCTGGTCTCTCAGCTCCAGATGAACAGAAATCAAGAATTTTAAGTGGCACAAGAAAAACACATCAGCATTGTTTTAAACTACCCTAGAGAGTGGAACATAGAAACCGTCTGCAGCTAGAGAAGAGCCTGCCTGTATTGAGGCCCCAGTTATGCACTTTTTCTACAGGCACTGTCCGGAGGGTGTCCATAAGCGTGTGTGAGTTGAGTTGCCGGCAGAACTATTTCTCTGGTCTTGAAGGTGAAAACTGTCCCTCTTTAGGATTTAAGAAGGACCAGAATTGGGGGATTATGTTTCTTATTAGAAATCTCTTTAAAATTGTGCTGTCCCCTCTTGACTGCTGGTAGCTGTGATTGTCTCTGCCTTCCACAGCTTGGAATCGCGATTGGGTTTTTGGTGCCTCCTATTTTGGTACCCAACATCAAGGACCGGGACAAGCTTGCCTACCACATCAGCATCATGTTCTACCTGATAGGAGGTGTGGCCACGCTGCTGTTCGTCCTTGTCATCATTGGTAAGGCCGCTAGTGACTGCTGCTGGGGGCAGGGAGGTTCTGCTGACTTTGGTGGGTCCTTGTGCATGTGGCCCTAGAATAATACAGGGGCATTTACAGAAACCTGAAGCCGGGCTTCTTGTCTCCAGACGTTCTAACCTGAGCATTGCCCCCAGCACAGTAGCTCCTCCTGTGCGCTTTGTTAGGGGCTCAGTAAAGGTTTCCGTGATACTTAACCAGTTCACCAGACCCACCTCAACAGAGCTAATGGGTAGCTTACTGGTTCTCTCTGTGTAACCCCAGTGAACGCTTCCGCCACCACAGGCACAGTGCTAAGACTGATCCCACTGAAGCCTCAACCACCCCCTGGCTAAAGGTGCTATCAGTCCCACTTAACAAAGCAGAAAAAGGGCTTAAGGGAAGTTAGTGGCAGAGGGTGGATTCACATCTAAGCTTGTTGAACTCCATAAAAAACAAGAAATTGACCCACAAACGCTAATGATCTCTGAGATTTACCTGAGAATATTGGGGACCACATTTTTCAGGCTTATTTTTTTAATTATAAGAGTAAAACATGCTCATTATGGAAAATCTAGAAATAGGAAAAAAACATAAGAAAAGAATGCTAACTTAGCCTCGTGAAAGTTAATCTCAAACATCAACTTTGTCACTACTATTAATATCTTATAATGTACCTTTAACCATCGAGGTAGTTGGTTAATGTAATTTGATGCTCTCTTTTCATCTGAGTGATGTTTTATGGTCTGTGATACGTTCAGAAACAGTAAGGTAGAGGTTTTCATTTTCAGTTAGTCACCTGTCTAAAGGTTAACCAGCTTTCTTCCTAATGTCTAAAGTTCTACTTCATGTGTTAAAGGTTTCATTCCTGCCTGCTGGCCTCACCCCCGAGTCAAGCAGTTCTCTAATCATGTACTTCATTCAGTTGTTTTTCCTGTGTCATTCCCTCCCTGGAGTCCAGGATAAGGAAGGGCTTCCTGGTGGCTTTTAAAAGAAGGCCTTGGACAGAGGCCTTGGTGCTCCTGGAGAGGTGAGAAGTCTAACAGAGCCAGCTTTTGTGGCTGGAGGTGACAGCAGGGAAGAACAAGAAGGCCCGGGACCCTTGGCCTCAGGCATACTTTGGTTCAAACTGAAATGTGCCCAGCTCCAAATTCTTGCCTGTAGCCGATGAGGGCCCATTTCTTTGCAGGTGAGAATCAAACTCCCTGAGTAAAGAATTGAAAAATCCTGTCTGATTTCTGGCTTGTAGTTGCCAAACCCTTGAGCCACCCCTTGCTGTTGCTGTCCTTTCTGCTGATGGAAGGGGAGGTGGAAAGGCAAGACAGTGGGTGAGAGGGCAGTGAGGAAGTTGTGCAGGGCTATTTCAGAGAAGGAAGGACTAGGTCTCTGAAACCAGGGCTGTGGAGCGTTCTGGGTGAGAGGCCCCCTTTGATCTGCCAGGAGCTCATTTCCAGAACTTCCTTTAACTGGAGACAGTCTACTGACCTTTCAGGAGCTTTCTCATGGTGGGTGGGAAGACCTCATGATGCTTGTTTGGGTTCATTTGGGGGACCAATTTAACCCAACAAACAGGTAAACTGATTTGCCCCCAGTGAGCTGAACGGCCATCGGTTTAGTCAAGATGATCGCACCAGTTGTACTGATAATAGAATATAAAATGAGGGTTTTTCCCACTCTTCCTCCCCAGCCTTTCATATCAGAGTCCATTCCTGGAGAAGCATATGTAAATCTTTCCCGTGTCCTTTAAGAGGCTGATGTCTGATTCAGACTTTGAGAAGTCGACTCCAGAGTTTTCCTTTAGAAGAAGATCCCTTTCACTTACTCGTTCAGGGACTTTTAATCAGCTGCTGTGTGCCAGGCTCTTTGCCCTCTTCAGAGCAGCTGTGGTGCTAAACCATAAACTAGACTGGCTGATCCCAAAGTTCCAGCTTTTACATGTCCATCCATACGATGCTGTTGTATTTTTTTTCCCAGCACTTTGTGGTAGGTTATTTGCTCAGACTCCTTGACCATTGAATACTGCCTGGGAGGCCCATTGATTTTAGCCTTCCACAGGCCATCAAGAAAAGTAAACAAAGGACCACTCACTCAGCCTCAGACATTAAGAAGCAGCTTCAAGAGAGGAGGCTGTAAGGGACTTAACTGAAGAATTAATATTTCCTTTTGAAGTCTTTGCTCCTTCTCCGGTGATGGAGCCAGCTCTTGTCTATGTGTCAGCTTGGCTGCGGTGGGACCAAGGGATATTTTCAGTGATATCTCTGTTTCTCTCCTTTCAGTATTCAAGGAGAAGCCTAAACATCCCCCCAGCAGGGCCCAATCCTTGAGCTATGCCTTGGCGTCCCCCGATGCTTCGTACTTAAGTGCCATCGTCCGGCTCTTCAAAAACCTCAACTTTGTGCTGCTTGTCATCACCTATGGTAAGGTGCAGATGTGTGCAGGAGTGCACTTGAACTGGGATCGTGAGCGGAGATGCTGTGAGGGATGTGAGAGGCCTCATGTGTCTCTGTGTCTTACCCTTTCCAAATCCCAGACATACATGTAAAATTGTCGTAAAGAACAAGCTCTTTGCCGCAGGTCCTAGAAAACCTTTCCTTCCCTTCCCAGGTTCTCTGACCAATGCCTGCTGGTCCTCCAAGTCTCATCTTATCATCAACTTTGTAGAGTAGTATTAGGCACCCTTTCTTTCCTTATTGTATTGCTCCTTGTACATCTTCACACTTACCATTTTTAAAAAACCATTTCCAGGTCTGTTCCCCACTAGACTATGAACTACTTGAGCATGGGATTTATGTTATTTCATCTTTATAGTTCCTCAGCAGTGGCTGGCCTAGTGGCTGAGTGAATGAGGGAGTGCATGCTTGAGTCTGTCCACACAAACCACTGCTATTCCAATCCTCCTCCACCTTGCCTCCTTTTTTACCTGAATGCTTTCTGACTCTTTCATTTCATTTTCTTGCCTTTTGGCAAAATACATTTGATCTTTATGATGGTGCCTTTCCACCATACATTTGATCTTTATGATGCTTACCTTTCCAACATAGTGTTTTCTACATCTTCTTCCCAACCTTTGATTAGAATGTTGGAACAGGCAAGGGCAAGGATAGTTTCATGGCATTCCATGAAGGAGTGCCTGTCCTCTAGATGAACACCAAGCTATTAATTTTGGCATTCTTAGTTCAAGCAGTTACAGATCCACCCAACTGTACTGCTATCCAGTCTACATTTCACCATTTAATCCACTGGTTAAAGTTTGATTAAAATCAAGAATTAACAGATGTGTAACATCCTCAGTAACCAGATAAGAAAAAAAAAAAAGAGAGAGAGAGATAGATTTGGCCAGACTTGATCTTAATGAAACACCAGTTGGCTACAATCTCATGTTTTCTATAGGTTCACAAACCATGTATTTTATGACAACACTAGAATTTACTCCTATTTACTATGTGCTTAAGGGCTTTTCATATATGATTCTGTTTAACGCCTGTCACACTCATGTGAGGTAGGAACTATAATCATCACCATTTAACAGGTGAAGAAACTGATACTTTGAGATTAAGTGACTTGCCAGGGTTACACAGCTGTTAAATGGCAGAGCCAGAATTCAGATACAGGTTTGTCTTACTCCAAAGTCTATGCTCTTAGAGGTCAGTTACTTAATTTTGTAATTGCCTGTAATCCTTTATAGACTTGTGCTAGGAATTCATTTTGGGTTTATCAATGCTGTTTATCTCCGTTAAAGTGTTTCTCTGCGGAGGCATGGAGGTGGTAGAGAGGCACAGTAGGGAGGCACACCTAACTTTTCTAGGCATGCAGAGTGGTCAGTGGCTTGTCCCTGGACTATCTCTAGATGACAAGATTAGTCTTCAAGGCCTCTGTTCTCCATTTCTCAGTCCGCCCAGTTTCTCAGTTCTCTTTGAGCATGTCTTTGCGGTCATCCACAATAAAAAGACAATGTGTCCAACACTTAGAAATGCCCATCTCAGTAAGTTGTGAGTTGCCCATTATTGGGAGGGATTCATGCATAGGGATGACCAGCCATTTGGTGGGGATATGGGGAATCTCAGGCTGTAGGTGGATACTGATACCAGGTGACCTTTGGGGTCCCTTCCAGACTAAGGATTCCATGATGCTAAGAACTTTCTTTTTTTCCCTCTAGACTTAAAAATCTTGAGTACATTGTCCTTTGTCAATCATAAAGTTTGTTTTATCTGACACAGGGTAGTTTTGAGGCCTATCTTGGGATTCTAGGGCAGATGAGTACTTGGTAAGTACTTTCTAAGGATGAGAAGGGTGATGGTGGTGATAACTGGGCAATAGTCACATTCGGAGGCTGTGGTCTTCAGTGCACAGTTGATGCAGGGCCAGGCCACTGACCCGTGAAAGCAAGAGACAAAAGCAAAATGTACCAGGAGTGAGGCAGCTCCTCATTGAAGGGCTTGGCTCTGGGCCATGCTGTGGGGCGTAAAGCAACTCCTTTTCCTCCCTGTCAGTGTGGTTGGCTGCTTATATGGTCTTTAATCTAGCAGTGACCAGAGTCCTGTACTGCTGAGCACTGTTCCTTATCTATTTGGTTAAATGATAACATGGGAAGTAAATAGAGAAGCATTCCTGGAATGGTGGAATTAAGGACCTTAGAAAACCTGCTCCTCCACAAAAGCAACAAGAACACTGGCAAAAATGGCCAAAATCAACTTTTTCAGAACCCAGGTTGCCAAAGTCTGAGAGCATTTGTTAAAGAAAAATGGCTGAATATTGGTAAGGACAGTGAGATCTGTATTTTAACTTGCCCCATTCTGACTCCCATCTCCTAGGCTCTGGGGTAGCCTTGAAAACCAGAAGCCTTGCGATCAGCAGCCACCAGAGGGAGTGAAAAAGGTTTGGAGCCCCCCAAAAGCCCCATTCCCAGAGAATTGTCACTATTTGACCTGATTCAGAGATTGCTCAGTGGGAGAAACCTCATTTCCAAGGAATTTGTTGAAAATGATCAGCAGCAATTGTTTAACATCACTGCTGCCTGAGGACTATAACAGGTGGAACAAACAAGAGGCTGGCCAAAAAATGAAAGGAAAATCTGGAGAAGGAGACATCCCTAGGGGCTTCGAAAAGCTCCAACATCTTCCTAGGGATCTAGACAGCCACATGCATGTTCAGGTCTGCGCACCTGCTTAAGAAAGACCTGAGAAGGCCCTGCACTTTCACCTCTGACTGACTTTGAGATTTCATGCAAGCAGGAAGTGAAGGCTAAGGTAGATTTGTCAACTACCTGCCCGAGCATTGAAGGCATGGCCTGACACACACGCACACACACGCACACACACACACAGTTCTTTGATAAAGGGTGGGAGACTTATTAATTCAAGGCATTTAAGGAAACCTCTGTCTAATCTTTAGCTTACTACTCAGCTAACCGAGCAGAAGCTTCAGTGGCTGTATACAACAGAGACTATAAAATTAGTCCAGGAAAGTGACTAAGCAAACAGCGGCAACAATAACGAATCCTAGGAAGAGAAAGGAATCTGATTTCCAGAGTTGCCAAATTATATTGTTTCAAATATTTAGTTACTTGATTTTTTAAACAAAAAATTGTGAGACATACAAAGGAAAGATGGCATATAAGGGCGGAAAAGCAGTTAATAGAAATTGTTACTGAGGAAGCCCAGATGTTGGGCTTACTAGACAAAGATTTTAGATGAACTGTTATAAATGTTTACAAACTACTAAAGGAACCCATATCTAAAGAATTCAAGAAAAGTATGAAAGTGATGTCTCACAAAGTGCAGTATCAATAAAGAGAAAGAAATTATTTTTAAAAAGAGAGTCAAATAGGGATCCTGGAGTTGAAAAGTACAATAACTCAAATGAAAAATTCAATCTCAACTGCAGAAGAAAGAATCACTGAACTTGAAGATAGGTCTAATGTGATTATCCCATCTGAGGAACATAAAGAAAAAAGAATGAAGAAAAATAAGTAGAGCCCCAGAGACCTGTGGGTTACCTCCAAGTACCCACATATGTATAATGGTACATTGTAACGTTGTATATAATGGGAGTCCCAGAAGGAAAGAAGAGAGAAAAAGGGGTGGAACTAAATTGGCAGTTAATTTGAGATAGCACTAAACTAGAAAAATAGTTCATTTCTGAGACTCTGGAAGCATTTGCCTCTGTTGTGTATAGATAGAATTTACTAGTATTTATCTCAAAGGCTTGGGACTAGCCCAGCGAGACAGAGTTAAATTAATCTTGATATTTGTACACAATTTCATTATAGTCAGAGAGCCACACACTCTGTTTTCATGGTAGAGAATTGGGCTTGGTGACAGGCTCTTTGCCAAGAAGGAAATTATTCTTAGGCTTAATCACAGATTTGGAAAAAAATGTTATTGCTCCACTGTGTGCCTGTACCATGTTAACTCCTTAACATGTATTATCTCATTTGATCTTCAAAACAAACCCATAGCATAGGTCCTTTAGTATTTCATTTTATACATGAAGAAACTGAGGCCCCAAGAGGTTCATTTCCTTACCCATAGTAGGATACCTAGCAAGTAAGAGAGCTTAGATTTAAGCTTTTGTCTGTCTGAAGTCAAAGCCCATTTTCCCAATCACTGCACTGTTTTGCCTCCCATGCAGAAAGGAGCCACTTGGAGACAGGGCTTGGCTCTTCTCCTGCCCATTTGCCTGAGTTTTCCTTTTGATATTCGTATGGGAATATAGACCAACTGTCCAGGGAGTGGTTTCTTCCAAGATGATAGTATGGAGTTCTAGGGGTTTAGAAGTAGAACCTATCACATGTTGACCAGCAAGCTTCAGGATTTGGGGGTGTTGGGGTCTCCGTATCTGTGTGTCTCTCTAAGGCTTACATGTCATGGAAAGGCAGTGTTTGGCACTCAGTCCACCTGAGAATCTCTGCTTTCTTTTTCTCATTGTCTTGGCTCGAAATTTTAAAAAATTCCTCTATATATTCAAGTAGATGTTCTCCCCAGAGCTTCCCAACCATCCACATCCCACCTTCCCACCTTTGCTGCAGCTTCAGCTTCAGGTTGGGCTTTGAGGAGGGAATTGGTTCATACTTTTTATATTGTGCCTATTTTGTATTCTGAATAGAGCACTTAAGAGACATTCAAGTAGACAGCATTTCAAGAGCACATTTGCTGAGAGGGAGTGGGCAAGTCTTGGGGTAGGAGACATGAATGCTGGACCAGCAAGGGCAGAGTTGGCACATAAGAAATAGGAGGTCTGAATTTTTTTTTTAAGATTTATTTTATTTATTTATTCTCTCCCCTGTTTTTTGTGCTCTCTGTCTGCTCTCTGTGTCCATTTGCTGTGTGCTTGTCTTCTCTTTAGGAGGTACCGGGAACCGAACCTGGGACCTCCCCTGTGGGAGAGAGGTGCTCAATTGCTTGAGCCACCTCAGCTCCCTGCTTTGTTGTGTCTCTCATTGTCTTTCCTGTTTGTGTCTCCTTGTTGCATCATCTTGTTGTGACTGCTTGCCGTGCCTGCCCGTTGTGCCAGCTCATGTCTTGCTTGTCCTCTCCAGGAGGCACCGGGAACTGAACCAGGACATCCCATGTGGTAGGCGGGAGCTCAATTGCTTGAGCCACATCCACTTCCTGGAGGTGTGAGTTTTGATATCAGCCTTGCCATTCACTGAAAGTACTACCTGTGCCCATCCTTTGCCTCTCTAATACCTTTCCACACCAGAAAATAGTAATAACCTTTGCCTCCCTTTGGAGAATTCTGAATGAAAGTGAAAGCTTTTAAGGCAATCAAGAATAATGATTCTAACTTATATACATTCCAAATTGCTGTTGTATTGATAAGCTATTGCTGATTTCCAGCATTCTTTCTTTGATCTGAACTAGATTTCTCTAACTAGGGAGTAGCTCTCCTGCAGCAGGTGGTATATGCAATATTTCATTGTGATAGTTCTCCAAGCTGCTGAGTCAGCTGCCCAGAGCCAGGTGTCGTATGCAATTGATGGCTCTGGAGGAAATCCAGGGTCCAAGTGTTGTTGGCTCTTCCCTCTAGCCTTCTGGCACTCCCTTAGAGGTAGAGTTGAGAGATAAAGAACTTGAAATGTTTTTTAGTAAAAGCATGTCCCATGCAATATTGGGGGCATATTTATACTAAAAAAATTGCTTGTTGTTTACCTGAAATTCAAATTTAGCTGGGCATGCTGGTTTGTTTTTTGTTTTCCTAAATCTGGCAAGCCTGCTTAGAGATAAGGAGGTCAGGAGTTGTGTTTGTGCATGTTGTTGCTGAAACATCACAAGGATGAGAAACTTTCTTCTCTTCTAATAAAATAATCTCACTGCAAATAACTGCGCTAACTTCTGACACCAACTACAGTACAGTTCAGACTCAGAGTTAGGCCTGCCTCCACAGGTCCCTAAGACTGCCCTTACTTCAGATACTAACTGCAAGTTTGGGGGTTCCTGAGCCACTCGCATTTCTGACCAACTGGTTACAAATTTGGGGGTTTCCATTACCCCCTCAGATTTGATCATTCTCTAGATGACTCATGGAACTCCAAGTGCTCTATTTATAATAATAATTTTATCATAGGAAAAAGGACAGGAATAAGAAGAGATGCACAGGGTGAGGTCTGGGGGAGTCTCAGGCATAAGCGTCTGTGCCCTCTCCATGCATTGTCACCCTCCTGGCACGTCCATGTTTATTATCAATCTTGGAAGCTCTCTGGAGTTTCATACCCAAGAGTTTTTATTGGGGTCTGATTACACAAGCATGATTAATGGGATCAGTGCCCATGTGGTTGAAGTCAATCTGAAGCCTCCCTCCCAGAGGTTGGGGGGGTTGGGCTGATGTGATGTGGCTCAACGCCCCAACCCTGAGTCATGTCCTCAGCGTAAAGAATTCAGGTGTGCTCTGGGATCCACCATAAATGACAAAAGATACCCATCTCTGAAGAAATTCCAAAGATTTAGAAGATATCTCCCAGGAACTGGGGACAAAGTTCTTATTATATACTCCCTTCTCCAGGCTTGATAATGCAGGATCTCCTGAGCTGTAATTAAATTCTGACCTCAGGTCAAGGAATATCTAGGGGCAGGGCAGTTGTGGGGGTGAGGTGGGGTTAAAAAAAAAAAAAAAACCTTCCTTTGATTGCTTTCACCTTGTGTTTCTAAGTCTTGTTTTCACATGGCGTCCTCTAATGTCTTTTCATCAATCTTGTAACAACTGTCATGTTAAAAAGAATTGTTGGAATTGTTCCTCAGATGCCCTCAAAGGGAATACTTTTTCCATGTTCCACAACCCCCACCCCTCTGCCTTGCCTTAGATGCCAGTGGGGACAGGCATTTGAGAGCCTCAATTCCTGTGTCTCGAGGTTCACGTTCCTTTGGGGTTTCCAAATGTTTTAACATTGCCATCCCTACATGGGCCTTGGGAGGGGGCTTTGTGCCACCTCTAAGGTTCTGGCTTAAGAGTGGGTATAAAATTCTTGTGATTTCTGGGAGCTCTGCTGAAGTCAGGCTGGCCCTTGAATTAAGTGTTTCAAGGACAAAATGAGAATGAATTTGGCAACAGTGTTTCCAGGTTTGGGAAATACAGGGATCCTAATGTAGGGCTGGTAGTATCCCTTGGCATGCTTGGTTGAATGTGTGCATAGAGTTCCCTGCTTCTCTTGTGGAAATGCAAACTCAGAAAGTCTGGAGTGGTGCCTGGGAATCTGCTTCTAAGGAGCATTCCAGGAGATTCCCATTTGTTGAGTCCCTCTACAGTAGGTGCATAATGGGTCAATTCCACGGTCCTGAAGCCTCTTCCCATCTTGGCTGCCTCAATAGTAACCACCACCTAGGAGCCTAGCCTGGTCTTTGATCATCTCTATCCCCAAGGCCATGTGTTCACAAACTCCAGCAAATTTAAGAAATCCTTGTTTTTTTGTTGAAGTGGAGATTTCTGAGCCCCCTTCCAGGAGATTTTGATTTACTAGGGGCAGGGGTGGGAAGTTAGGCAGGATTCTACATTTTCAAACTCTAAGGACTTCTAATGCTGGTGTTCATTGGACCACAGTTTGAAAAGACTGGTCTTGGCAAAGGAGAGAAAGAGGCTCAAGTCCTTTGTGCCTTCCTAAAGCCTGCCTCAGTGACCTGCACTTCTCCAGGGTCACCAGGCCTTTCAGGGGAGACATTTTCTCCCAGGAGCATGGCCCTGACCTGGGATGGTCATATCTACTTGTATTTCTGCCCTTCTCTGTGGAACACTGAACCCCTTGGTTTGGGCAGTGGAGGGGATTTGTGCTGCTGCAACCCTGTCTGGCAACCTTGGACAACGTGGGGAGGGATGTCTAGACTGAAGAAACCATCCGTAAGCTCCCAGTGCCTCTGGGGTTGGGCTGTAGAAACAACTGGAAAGATGGAAGCCTTCCAGGATAAAGCCCTGCTCCCTGCACCCCTCCACATGCGTGCCTACGCACACCTATGAACGCACACCCTTCCCCTGCCTCGGTACTGATTCAGAACAGGTCGTTTCCTCTCTTGCTGGGAGTGGGGAATGGCTATTCGTGAACTACTAGTCAGGCTAAGCCAGTGGTTCTGAAACTTGAGCAAGTATCAGAATCACCTGGAAAGATTGATCAGACACAGATTGCTGGGTCCCACTCGCTGAGTTTCTGCTTCCAAGAGTCTGGGGTGGGGCCATGAATCTGCATTTCTATTAAATTCCCAGGTGGTGCTGATAGTCCCCAGACTGCACTCTGAAAACTCTTTCTCTAAACTATGGATCCCCAGAAAATCTGTTCAGTTTAGATAGTGTGAGTCGGCCTGCTCAGGGCACTTTTCCTCTCTGACTTTTCAGGGTCATGAAAGCACTGGGGTTTGAGGTGGTTTTCTGCTCTCAGCTCCTTCTGGACAATTTCCCTCTTGTTACTTGTGGATTCTGCCCCCCTTTATTGATTCCTCCTTGTTCACCCCACTCTGAAAGTAGCCCTTTCACCAGAAGCTGAGAGCATAACTTGGAGCACACCTGGCCTGTTGCAGTCTCAGGCTAGGACAAGAGGCTGAGAGAGGACCAGAGGGCGGGAAGAGGAGGAGGGCGCGGTTTTCTTCCTTCTCCCTGCCCACACCCACCTCCTCTTGGCAGAATGATCTGGGTTCTGGGCTTCTAGGTTCTTGGCTCACATTGCAGAAAATAATTTAAGGACACACCATAGGGTAGGCAAGGGAGTAAAGAGTTTATTAAGAAACAAGGGAAGAGTACACAGTCCTAGACATGGATGCGGGTGTGCTGCAGGGTGTGACACATGTGAGGGGGTCCCAGGTTAGGCCTTTTAAGACTTTTACTCCTCCCGCTTCATAATGTTGGGGAGGGGCCCCAGCTGTTTGCTGTCCTGATTGGTTGCTTTACAATCCCTGCTTGTTAGTTCTCAGGGGACCGATGAGGAGACCTGTTTGGGGTCATATGGGGCTTCTCTTTGACCCCAGAAAGAGTTCCAAATGGGATCTTGTGGCCAGAGTCTGATGGGATCTTTCCGGCAGCCCTCACCTCAGGAGGTTTCCAGGTGGGGTCTCAGGGCCGTGTGGTCGGCCGGGTCTTCAGCTGTGACCTAAGTCTTGCCTTTCCCTGTACTAACCTGCCTCACTCCCTTTTCAGGAATGTGTCTCCTTAGAGGCCCTCTAGACTCAGGAATGGAATGTCCAAGTGCCTGAGTGTCTGGTAGGAATGAAAGTGCGTCAGTTATGTTTTCTGAGTTAAGATGTCGCTGAGAACTCCATGTCATCGTGACCATCAGCCTGGCTGTTAGGATGTTTGGTGAGAATTCTGGATTTGTTGACCCACTATGGCCGGTGTCACTCAAGAAACTGCACTGAACCCAACCTTGTCACATCTCCAATGTGACCTGCTGGGAGAGGCTGGGACACGAGGAAATTGTCCATTGTCCTGAGCTTGGAAATCTTTGGTTTGTGAATTAGTTTTATGAGGATGTATAATAAGAATGGTTAAGCTCAAGGACTCTGAAGCTACAAGGTCTGGATTCAAGTCACTTACTACCTGTGTGATTGTGAGAATGGTAAACAAATTTCCCATTTTGCCTGAGAAACTGACCTTCAGTTAACTTTGTAGCTGGTTCCCCTGAGGACCTAATAAAAGGAGTATGTCAACTCTATCTAGGCAAAATTCCTTATGATAAAAATGACCTCAGATGTGTAAACTGCATCTGGCCTGGGAGACTTATGAATACCTGACAGGAAGCCATTCTTTGCACTTCCCTGAGTCTGGTGACTCCTTTCATTGCCCTGTCCTTTGTGGGCCCCTGGAAGCTGTGCCATGGTGTTGTTTGAAGCAGTACTGGCTCCTAGGAGGCATTAAGCAAGGGTCTCCTTGCCCCGAGCCATCACCCTGGGGGCCAAAGAGAATAGTTCCTGAGGGCCTTGTGGACTGTTGTGTGACCTGGTTCCACTGCTGGCAGGCTGTGTATCCTGCCCTCTCCTCCCGTCTCTAAATCTTGTTTTCATTTGGCATCCTCTGATGTCTTTTCATCAACGTTGTGACGACTGCCATGCTAAAAAGAATTGTTGGGAAGGTTCCTCACTTGGAAAGGAACCCTTCTAAGTGACTCTAATGTCAGGTGTGCCTGTGGTAACAATGTTTAGTTACAACTAGGAAGACCCTGCCCAGATATTACAGAGTGAATTCTGGCAAATTTTTACCTTGGTGCATTTTTTCTTACCTGTAAAATGGGGATGACAATATTACTGGCGTTCCAGGATGTCTTTGTGAGGATTGTCACATGTGTTAGAACAGTCTAGTACATGAGCATGTGCTTTTATTAACGTTGTCATTATTGTTGCTGGTACACTGGGAGGCCAGGAAGTCCTTTTTCCTTCAGGTCAGTTCCATTTACGTTTTAGCTACTAACTTTGTGTGTGGTTTTGGACAAATTGACCTTATTATCCAAGTGAAGGAAACCCCTCAGAGGTCCCTCTGGGTTCTTGACCAGAGCAGATGAATTGGAGTCCGCACCGGGGTGGTCATGAGAGAGAGCAGGTTTATTAATACTGGCAGAAGGACAGAAACCTGGGTGTCTGAAATCGGCCTTTCCAGAACTAGGGGAACAGGAGTTTTCATGGATTCAAATGGGAAGGTAGAGTGGTTACCATTGCAACGGCAAGTTTACAAAGGGTGAGTCTAGTTTTGAAATAACCATAAACAAAGGTAAGTTTCATCTAGAAATACCATCACAATAGTAAACATACACAAGGGCCAGTCTAGAGTAACCGTAAACAGGGGTGAAACCTCTTTAGAAAGACCATCACAATAACAGGTCTAGGCTAAATCCAGCCAGTTTCAGCAATTCCAAATATTAACGTTCTGTTATTTTATAATATAAAGGCATCTATACATGATGATTTTGTAATCATAATTCTTTGTTAATTCTTAACCCTCGGTTACACAAGGACAGTTTTT